>JAAGKR010001489.1:66773-123827 GCA_011419295.1 Clarias macrocephalus
AGTCGCTGCACCTTACTTGGTCATATAAAAAAATGAAGTTTCCATTTCTTCTTTGTGCTATTTTTTGGCAGTTGACAAACAGGTGCATTACTGCCTCCATTTGGTAAGAAGTGTGGGTCAAACTTTTATTATAGAAAATATTCTTAAAAAAATAATAATTAAAAGCTAGTTTAATGATTTTTAGGTTTTAATTTAATTCTTTCTTTCTACTTTGTATTTAATGCATTGGATTGTGATCCAAGATGGTGGCATAACATTAGTATGCACTGGCCACTCCGGAGCCTCCTTTATTTACTTTGTGTTGTGTTTGCGTTTCTCTTACACGAACATCGGTGAAACCGGTGTTCGTATATGTTTCATTACTTTTTCTGACATGGACAAACAAAATTACCCATCAGTCATTGAGCCTCACTGGAATATATGAAAACATGTATCTCAAAAATCTTCTTCTTGCTGTTCATTGACATTTGTAACCAATCGGGATTTTACTATAGTAACTATTTTAAAATAATAATAATAATAATAATAACACCAACAATAATAATAATAACATATTTTATTTTTAAGCAAGTACACCTTGCAAAATAATGTAAAGCCAAGAAAGCATTAAATCTCAAAAAGTTAAAATCAACAGTAACTACAAAATATAGTCGTAAGAAAACCAAGAAAATAATTACGTTGGTAAATGTAAGAAACTGTAACAAAAATAGATAATTTTCAGGTTCTGAGTTTTTCCTTAAAATGCCTCATAATGATTGTTAGGTTATGAATGTGTATTTCTGATGTTTCATAAATCGATTGTTGCAGGCCTGGTGTAACTGTAGATACTGACTTTCATTAAAGAATATAAAACAAATAAAACTATCAGATTTAAGAACTAGGCAGGAACATGAACATTCCAGGTGACAATCAGATCAAGGCAAGCCACTGAAAACCTAGGGCTTCATTAACTGAGCTACAAGAACACCTGTTAACACCTGCTAACACACATTAACTATGAAGCATGAGACAGTGAGACACTATCAACATAAAAGTCTCCAAGTTTTCAGTGGGTGCACCCTTGGTAGTCCCACTAGGGGGAAACCCTGACACGATGTACAATGACAAGGTCTAATGCAGGGGTCTCAAACTCAGTTCCTGGAGGGCCGCAGCCCCACAGAGTTTTGTTCCAACCCTGCTCCAACATACATACCATGTAGTTTTCAAATAAGCCTTAATGACTTGTTTAGTTGGATCAGGTTTTTTAAATTATGGTTGGAACAAAACTCTGTGGGGCTGTGGCCCTCCAGGAACTGAGTTTGAGACCCCTGGTCTAATGTCTTTCTGTCCCCAGTTGGTACATTTGCCTGTATAGACTTTTTACTGCCCATGTAAAAAAAAAAAGTATGATACAGTATGTATATTGAATCTTAGCATAACAAACCATACTTAAGTGTACTTGCAGCCAGACTAATGACTAGTATACTTGAAGTTTGCTATTTTGTAATAACTAATTTTTTATTAAGTACATTTAAGTTGTAATTAAATTGTACAGAAGCACAATTAATAATACAATTAATAAGTGTATTAAGTAAACTTTTGTGTGTTAAAGTGGAACAACTTTAAGTATACTTAAACTATACTTATACTTATACTATATAAAGTTTAAATACTATGAATTTAGTTTAAATACTAAAAAAGTACACTTTGTGGTTAATACAAGTATACTTTATTATACCATACAGTGCATGCAGTCTTCTATAATACTGTATTGCAAATTTGTTACCAGTACACTAAAGGTGTTTAGGATAATTTACAAATGCTAAATGCATTTTCTACAATATAACATGTTTTTGAAACACAGTAATTATGAGGTAGATTTTCTTCATGAGTTCAACAGATTTAATTTGCACAAGGTTACAAAAAAAAGCAGTACTGTAGTTTATTTGTGCTCAATAAAACGTCAGGATGTCCCCCAAACAAAAATTTTAACTGTTGTCTGAACCAAGACAGACAGTAGTATTGGAATATACAGTGTTATTTAAAACCTGGTGTGTTGATTCTAGCTGTTAAACAGAGACTCTGAAAACAGGCCGAGTGCTATGGAGCCTTATACCAGAAGTGAAGTACATAAGATTTAGCAATAACACATTAGACAATACATTCTAAAGCTTAAATTATGTACTTCATTAATCAGAAAACAGACAGTCTGAATGTGCCCTCCTCCAGAGAGAAAAAAAAGTGAGTTTCAGTGTGCAAAAACGAGTTGAAAAGTGCACGAGAGAGATTCAGCAAAAACTTCAATTCAATTCTATTTTATTTTATTTATATAGTGCTTTTAACAATGGTCATTGTCTCAAAGCAGATTCACAAAATGAAAAGAACATTTATGGAAGTGTGTATGAGTAAGAAAAAAGTGTTTAGATAATAATTTGTTCCTAATGAGCAAGCCAAGAGTGTTGGCGACGGTGGCAAGGAAAAACTCCCTGAGATAGGCAATAGGAAGAAACCTTGAGAGAAACCAGACTCAACAGGGAACCCATCCTCATTTGGGTGATAACGGATAACAGGAATTATATGCAGTAACAACATCATGTGTGTTAGGCTGCTGAAAGTTGTCAAGTTAACATGGAGTCCAGTTGAGCACAAGGATGAGTCAGCAGGTGCAGAGGGCAGAGGTGGTCGGGGACAGAGGGAGATCAGGTGCAGCATGTGTAGATCCAAACCATCATGAAGCAGAATCCAGCTGGAACTGGTCCTTCTCTGGATACCTTAGAATCCTTCCAGGTCTGACCTTTGTCTACTGGAGCTTTGTCTACTACAATCTCCAGATGCCTCGGAATGGATAGAAAAATAAAAACAAGTCTGGAAGAGTGCGCGCAAGAGAGAGAGAGAGAGTAGTGCACCAAATATAAGCATAAATAAGTACATATGAATAAGTACTTTAGAATTGAACTAAACATATACGTAGACTACTGTATATTAAAATTAGTATTTTAATGTATACTTTCTGTACATTGTTACAATGATTATTTCAAGCATATTTTAAAAATATATGCCAAGAATAAGTAAAAAAAAACAAAGTTTAAATAAGTGTGCTTTGGAAATTACACCAACGTTTCACTTAAAGTATTTTCCTATAATGTGTTTTTGGAAAGTGTATTATAATACAATTGTTTTAAAGTATGTTTAAGGTTTAATTTGAAAAATTGGTAAAAGCACGATTTTCGTACACATTTTAGATATTAAAATGATGGTACAACTTTTTATTTATATATTTGAAATGTACTATTGAAGATTTCAATATATTTGTAATACACTAAAGTGTCTTTTTTCACTAGGGTGTTTAGTCTTATTTTTGTCCAAATTCTGGGTCCAAATTAAATTTTTCAAAGCATATTCTGGGTGCATGACTCATGGTGGTCTCTCTGTGTATCTACTCCTCTAGATTCCAGAAACTCCCAGACAATGGGAAAACAGTGGAATTTTTGCATTCCATTCCCATCATTATACTGACCCTATGGCAAATCTTTTTTTTTTCTGCAATTGTTTAAATTTTAAAATAATAGGTAATTATTTACCTATTACTATTTCTGTAAAAACTTAATTTTTTCAGAGTAGCTTTACAGTGTAAGCATTTTTAATCAGCTCCCTTCACAATTATATTTCTTTTCTGTTTTGTGCTTGACTTCATCCATACAGCTGATTACATAGGCAATAAATAAAATTTTATTCTTCACTGTCAGTGCTATATTACTTTCTTTTCTTTAATTATCTTCTACTGATAGCATTTTGCTTTGACATTCTGTCAACTTATGTTGTTGACTGCTTTCACTTGCTGAACTTCACGATCTTTGTCACCTCATGTTGACCACCAAAATTACAGCTAGTTACAGCTTGCAAATTACACATTTCTTGCTTACTATACACACACTCCTTACTTTCATGTTTGTCTCTACATCTGGGTCACCTTTGTAGTCCCTTGCAAAATACTGCTATATGTCCATATCTTTTGGCATTTGTAACAGCAAAGTGGAAGTGGGATAGAGGGTCTAACTGGGATTTTAAACATGATTTTAACTTCTAAAATCTTCTAAAGCTGGTTATGTCAACTCTCAAAATTCCAGCAGTACTGACAGAATTTCAACTTGTATACCATCTCATCCACTGTTTTTTTTTTTTTTTTCAAAATCGTAATTTATTAATACATCTACTATCACTTACTCCACAACTGAATTATTTTTTTTCCAATAATATTTTATTCACGTAGTTTTCTTGAAATTTTTTTGCATTGCTTTGTTTCTCTGCTCTTCTGTTCCCTTTCAAAAGCTCGATGCTGCGTGAAAACTCTATGGGAACATCTCTTTGTTCTCCGGTTGTGAAGCCTGTGTATGTCAAAACCGCCAAATACTTCGACTTATAACCTCTTCCAGGCAAATTCACCGAATAAGGTGCACCTGCAGGTTACACTCTAAAAAATGCTGGGTTGTTTCTGTAAACACATTGTTGGGTTGTTCATGCTGGGTCAAAATTCTGGGTTATTTCGGGGATTTTAAACTTGTGTTGGGTTGGGTAATACTGGGTCAAATGAGATGTAGTGGGTCATTTACAAATGAACACCTGGTTGGGTTATTTTGACCCAACAACTGGTTTATTCTTTATTTCTCTAAACGACAGCCTGCAAAATGTTTGAAATATTACTGTTATTGTGTCATAAAGTGTAGTTTTAAGAGTTGTTTAAGCGAGAATGTATGTGTGTACAGCTCAAAACATCAATCGGTTAGTAAAGATAGCGTCTATTTAAAAAAGTGCCCCAACGATTTCGGAGATTTGAGCTCCACACAATCCTACGGAGCTCCGTGGTTATGTACAGTAGCCACCCAACATAGCCTCATCTTGGCAGAAACTTCTGAAAACGACTGCTTGCTGTGGTGTCTCTGCAGTGGTTAAAACAGCGGATTTATTGGTTATAGTATAATATAAGAAGCTTCCTGTACGCCGAGAAGCTTCCTGTACGCCGCGTTCTATTTGCACTATATCCGGTGTCCTCAAACTCTCGAGTGTGCACTTCCAAGTCAAATCCTCTCTTTGCGGTCTTGGAATTGAGACACAGCATGAGGAACTTTCTGGATTCTTCACTTCTGAAGCGAGGGGCACGAGGCCACTTAATGCTGGCAGGATTTTATAGTAAGTTTATATGATTTTTTACCTGAATTTTAAATGTTTTAGTTGTGGTAGGAGCTAATTTTCATGTTTATTCACTTTTCTGCCTTTTTAGTCGCACTTTGATATGGGGGTAAGGGGAGGTCATGTTTTAATATTCTGTGCTAACAGTCGGCTATAGTGTATTTTATGATAAAAGTGCATTTGTAGCACACGCACACAAACAAACAAACAAACAAACAAACAAAATAAATACCAAATTTAATCTTAAATGTCATTTTAGGTAAATTACTAGTAATCTTCGCTAAAGCTGTGTGTGTGGAAAGTCTCTTGGCATATTTTATAATATTTAAAAGGTGTCATAAGAAGCTATTTGGATATATTTAATGACAGTCTTAATATGTCTTCTGTTTCTGTCTGTTAAAAAAAACTGCTTGTGTTATTTTGACCCAGCAGTTGGTTTATTCTTTGGAGAATTTTTTGGATTCTTCACTTCTGACTGGATCATGCTCAGAGCACTCAGTATTTTATGGTAAGTTAATGTAAATTTGTACTTTTTTTAGTAACTTGTCGTAGGAGCAAGCATATTTTATTGTTTAAAATATTTTTTTTTGATATTAATATTGTGTGGGATTAATATTGTTTAACCATTCTGTTTTGTTATTCAAAAAATGAGAACGCGTCATGGATAAGTCGTAGCCTTAAAACAAGCTTTTTCTTTATCCTTATAAAATATTTATTATAAGTTGTAAATTCACCATTAAATATCCTATTCATCTAGTGTTTGTTGAGAATTTGAAAAGGGGTGAATGTTTTGTATTAAATCCAAATGGAGCGCCGTATCCTGTTATCCCTCACACGTTAAATAGTGAAGGTAAATTATTCAAAAATATACACAAAATTCATGTTCACGTTATATATTTTTGTGTATTGAGAAGAGAAAAAATGTTTTGCATTAAATGCATACGT
The DNA here is from genome assembly GCA_011419295.1 of Clarias macrocephalus. Taxonomy (NCBI): domain Eukaryota; kingdom Metazoa; phylum Chordata; class Actinopteri; order Siluriformes; family Clariidae; genus Clarias; species Clarias macrocephalus. The sequence goes on from JAAGKR010001489.1 coordinate 72,885, forward strand.
AGCTGTACATCCTTAACAAAAATGCTCAACGTAAATGTTAGTTATATTGCAACACTAAGTGATGCTGTAAAATCCACAGGTGGACCAACATGGTGAGGATGAGATCTGCAAAATATGGAGATGACTGGAGCACTGTTCCATGTTGTGTTCCTTGGGGATGAGACAAGAGGGCCCTGACAGACCTTTTCCATTGTTGGAGGCAATGCTATTGATACAGACTCTTTGGTGAAGGGTGTTTTTTTTGTCATTGATGTTGTGAAGAAGTGTCTTCTCACCTGGGAGTTTCTCCAGCATACTGTAGATCAGATTGATGGACACGAGTACTCATCTCGTGTCATTAAATTTTTGAGGACAACAGTTTTTTCAGCCAACATTTAATCAATAATATTTAAAAAAGTTTTATCATTTTTGTTTTTAATTTAATTTTTGAAGGAAATTAAATAGTAATAGTTAAATAACGGATAGTTAAAATATTAAGATTTTAAGATGCGAAATATTTGTGTCATGTGGGCATTATAAGATTTGTATTAAAAACTTCTATATAAAAAGTTCTTAAACATTGTATTAAATGCAAAAAATTCTATTCAAATCAGACTTACAGGGGTCTCTTGTTTTTGTTTTACAGAGTGTTTATGTTACAGTACATTTATTTTATATTTAACAAATGGTCATCTTAAGATTACATGGTTTTGTCTGACATTTTGGTAAAAATGTATTTATTCACATTTTCTTATTCTGTTACTATCTATTTACATTATGTGAAGTTGTGTACATTTTGTGTCTTTTTTGAAAATAAAAAAAATCAAATGAAATGTGTCAACTCAGCAAGAGTGTCAATTTAACCCACTGGTTGGGTCAAATAAAATAACCCAGGAAGAGTGTCAATTTAACCCACTGGTTGGGTCAGATGAACAACCCAGAAATCTGGGTTAAATGGTACAACCCAGCACTTGGGTCAAAACAACCCAGCGCGCGTTCTGTCCAATAGTGACCCAGCAGCTGGGTTATGGTTGGGTTGTTTTTTAACCCAGCAGTTTTTAGAGTGTATAAATAGGAGTGAACCGGAAACATCCTCAGATCTTTTTGTCTTCAGGACCGCTTTGTGTTTGCGTGTGTGTGTGCAACAGAATCACAGTAGGAAAGAAAAACTTTACTTACCAATAATGGCAAGAGTTGGTTGAGATATGCGTGCCTTCATGTGATTTCTTTCGGAGGGCGATCTCCACGATTTTATCTTTATTCTCAAGCACGCTCCGGCGCTTTTTGTGAAGGGGCTGATTAGATTTCCTCTCTCGCCGCAAAAATAAATAAATAAATGAATTAATGAATACAAAAAATATATATATAAATCCCCAAGCGCTCAAAGTTAGACGACAGGTTTCTGTAGGGTGGCCAGGGGAGGGGCCTAAATGAGGGTTCCTCCCCTTTTTTGGCGACCTCCATGACGAGTTATCTCTTTCATAGAATAAGCCTTATTCTTCCCCTGTTTTATGATGATACCCCAGATTGAAGAGGCACTTGCAAGCTATCTCTCTCCTGGGAGCTCATCCTCCCTGAAAAAGCCCACACTGCCCACCAAGCCCGTGTAGACTAACATCTTCGTTGGTGGGGAAAGCTTTTCAGGCAGTGGGTCAGGCTCGTGCTTCCCTGCACACCATGGTGGTTTTGCAGGCATACCAAACTCACCTGCTAAGAGTTCTGAGCACTGGCGGGTCTATTGATGGCGCCGAGCCACAGATTTATTTCTCTGTGCCACTAAGCAGTTGACCCGTGCTATCGGCCGTTCTATGGCTGCCGCGGTCGCTACGGAGAGACATCTGTGATTTAACCTCATGGGCATCGAGGCCAGGGATTGCGTTTTCCTCCTTGATGCCCCCCCCCCTCTTGCCTTCCGGCTTCTTTGGCGATGCTGTAAACATCGCCGCCACTAGGTTTGGGAGGCGAAGCTCTACAAGCAGACCTCTGTGAGGTTTCTCTCCTGCCGTGCTCAGGAGTTGGGACTGTCGGCCACCCAGTCCCGACCAGGTCTGGTCCCCACGAGGCGTAAGGCGCAGAAGGAGAGTGCCAGCTACCCCCTCGTAGAGACACGGGAGGGACTCGTCGCGCCTCGCAATCCGCCTCAAAGAGAGAGAAAAAAAAAGCACCGGACCCGAGAAGCATTATCTCTGCCAAAAAGGAAGTCCTGAGGTTGATGTGCCCAGGACCACGGGGGTGTCTCCCCCTGGGGAGGGACGTGTAAAAATTCCAATAAGGGATAAAGACTCCTCCCTGGCACCCTATGGGGGCCGTTGTCTAATCTCCGCCACCACTGGTGTTTCGGGAAGCAGCGGTCTCCAGCAAAATGTTAGGTGCTCGGTTCCTTCCTGCCTTGTTTCAGGATGTCGGACACCTAACACCCCCCCTCCGTTGCACATCGTTCTCCGCGTTTTCAATGGCGTGGTCTTCACTTCCAAGAAACCGGAACGAGCGCATCTGCTGACTTGGCAATTACAGACTTTGCTGGGAAAAGGGGCCATAGATCATGTTCCCCTGCCAGATGAGAGATGAGGGGTTGTGTCCAATTTTGCATCTTCTTGGGCTGAACATCAAAATGTTGACAGCCAAAATGATTGTTTCTCAAATTCAACCAGAGGTTTGGTTTGTGACGGTCAACCTAAATGATGCATATTTTCATATAGGAATATTGCCACAACACAGGTTTCTGAGGTTTGCTTTGGGGGGGCGAAGCTTATCAATATCGGGTCCTTCTATCTGGCCTAGCCTTGTCACCCCACACATATAAAATGCATGGATGCAGCTCTGGTTCTATGATTCTAGGGCATCCGTATTCTGAATTGTATAGAAGACTGGCTGATCCTAGCTCAGTCTTAATAGCTAGCACTTCGACATTGAGATGTCATCCTAGCTCATCTCCATTCTTTAGGATTGAGACTCAACGCCACAAAAGGCGTTCTCTTTTCTGTTCAGAGATGTCACATGGGATTCGATCACAAGGCGGGCACAGCTGTTTCCCACTTGTGTCGAACCCATCCTCCAACACCCTGAAGAAAATCAAGCTAGGCCAGAAAGTCACTCCATCACTTTCAAAGATCTTTAGGTCTCATGGCAGCTGTGTCCACAGTGATACCTTTGGGCATTCTGCACATGAGGGCGTTTTCAGTTGTGGCAAAGAGCCAGAAGATTTCACTCAAGGGCCAATCCCCAGAGGCTAATAAGGGTTACGCGCCGGGGCTTCATACCCTTTCTATGTGGTTCAGACCCTGGTTTCTGACTTTGGGTCCCACTTTAGGTCTGTCTTGTCGTCGCTAGATGCTAACGACAGACGCTTCCCTCACGGGCTGGGGTGTGGTCTTGCATGGCTGTCCAGCACAAGGGAGCTGGAGAGGTCATCTTCTCGCATGGCACACCAATTGCCTCGAAATGATGGCTCTGTTTCTGGCCCTGAAACACTTCCTCCAGCAGTTGAGAGGCTACCATGTCCTAGTGCGGGTGGACAACACTGTGGTAGTCTCGTACATAAATCGCAAGGGTGGACTGTGCTTACGTCGCTTGAATAAGCTAGCACACCAGGTTCTGCATTGGGCACAGGACAAGTTCCTGTCCCTCAGAGCAATTTACATTCCGGGGCACATGAATGTAGGAGCGGCCTTGCTATCCAGACAAGCTGTGACACATGGGGACTGGAAACTCCACCCCAAAGTAGTCAGTCAAATCTGGGAAAGATTTTATATAGCAGAGGTGGACCTCTTTGCCTCGCAAGAGGCAGCACAATGTCCCCTTTACTACTCTGACTCCTCCAGCTCCCCTGGGTCTGGACACCATGGCCAACACATGGCCCAGATTACGCCTTTATGCGTTTCCTCTGATAGTTCTGCTTCCAGGAGTCCTGGCGAGGGTCCGTCAACAGGGTTTGCGCCTCTTATTGATACGCCCCAGTGGCCGACCAGAGTGTGGTTCTCGGATCTAATATATCTCCTCAATGGCTCACCCTTGGTGATTCCAGTGAGGAGGGATCTTCTGTCTCAGGTGCAGGGGACAATATTTCATCCCCGGCCCGAGCTCTGGAAACTTCACGTTTGGCCCCTGAAGGGGACCAACTAAGAGATGCTGGTCTTCCAGCCAGTGTAATTGAAACCATTTTAAGTGCCAGGGCTGTATTTGAAAGTTGGTGCATGGTAAGACATGTAGACCCAGTCCACTGGCAGATTGTTTCAGTGCTGGAGTTTCTGCAAGAAAAGTTGTCCTTTGGCTTATGCCCTAGTACTCTCAGAACATACATAGCCGCTATTTCGGCATGCTCTGACCGATGGGGTTTCTGTGGAAAAGCACCATTTAGTTGCCCATTTTATTCGTGGAGCTAAACGGTTGAGGCCGCACACTAGAGCGACGGTCCCTTCATGGGACTTAGCTATCGCACTCAAAGGCCTGGCTGACACCCCTTTCACACCACTAGAGTCAGCGCCTGTCAGGCTTCTGTCTCTTAAGATGGTTTTTCTTATGGCTATTACTTCTTTGAAGAGGATTGGGGTCTGCAGGCTCTGTCAGTCTCCCCATCATGCCTAGACTTTGCCCCTGGGCTAGTCAAAACTATTCTGCATCCTCACCCGAACTATCTTCCCAAGGTTCCATTCTCAACCATGCACCCAGTCGTTCTCGAAGCCTTCTGTCCTCTGCCTTTCACAGCTCCGGAGCAGGAAAGACTTCACTTACTGTGTCTTCGGATTTACATCCACCGCACTAGCCAGTGGCGTAAGTCAGAGCAGCTCTTTATTTGCCATGGGGGTCGCAACCGGGGGGGCGGCCCCAGTAGACAGACTCTGTCACACTGGGTGAGAGATGCTATTGCCTTAGCCTATGAGGCGCGTGGTCACACTTCGCCTCTGGGAATCAAGGCTCATTCAACCAGGGGGATTGCCTCATCAATTGCTCTGGCAAGAGGCATCCCCCTGCAGCAGGTGTGTGATGGGGCGGGCTGGTCCTCTCCACACACGTTTGATAGATTTTATAACGATGTCAATGCTACTCCGGGCTCGTGGATCTTTTAGTCAGCATCCCAGAGCTAGGTCTGAGACCTCCTTGGCTATTGTGCACACACGCTACACAATCTGGGGGTCCAGACACTCGCAGTGAGTCAGCGTTGGTATTCTCTGTTCCCACGCAGCATCGAGTGTAGCTTTTGAAAGGGAACGTCTCGGGTAACTTAGCTATAATCCTGTTCTCTGATAAAGCGGGAACGAGATGCTCCGTTTCAATGCTGCACTGCTGGCGTGCCTGGACGTCCTTCAAACAAAATTGACTTGAGGATGTTTCCGGTTCACTCCTATTTATAACCTGCAGGTGCACCTTATTCGGTGACGTCATGCCTGGCAGAGGTTATAAGCAGAAGTATTCGGCGGTTTTGACATACACAGGCTTCACACCTGGAGAGCAAAGAGATGTTCCCATAGCATTTTCACGCAGCATCTCATTCCCGCTTTATCAGGGAACAGAAAAAAATAAAAATAAAATCAATAATTATAACTGCACTCTGTGTGGCCCTATGGCACGTTTGCACTCAGTGATTGGCTTCTATAACGGTGTCTGTCACACTCTAAACAAATCATAGACAAAGCTGAATTCTTGTAGAAAACGGTTATCTTTGCAACTTACTTCATATCTTAATGCTAGAATGCATCCAGTCAACTGAGTTTTGAAAAAATATTTTAATGCAATTTAAAAAAAAGTATCACTAGCACTGCTAATTTGTCTCAATCTGAGCTGATCCTTCAGTTTACTGTTCTTGAAAATTCTTGAAAGTAACCAGATTCCCAAGGATTCATTTCTTTTGTGGTAAAGACAAAATGATATGATGTTGAACACCATGGTCCTAAACCAATGTCCATATTCTGCAAGTGTGATAAGACCATAATAACCTGGCTGATGAGAGATCGTCATAAACCATGTATATGGTGTAATATTAGAAAAATATTTCCTGGGTGAAGACCAAGAAACCACAGTGTTACTGACTTCATGACTGATGGGTTCTCAGTTACACGTCAATGGAACTGGAACTAGCTGGGGTAAAAAGTGTAAAAAAAAAAAAAAAAAAACGTTCATGAAGACGTTCATGAAGACATGTTCATTGTACATCACTAGGGAACATCTATCAAGATTTTTCATGAATGATTAAAAATACTTCTACATTCCTTCTGTAACTGCTGGATAACTTGCATTGCTCATCAATGTAATCTGTCCCTCTCTTTTTTTTCTGTCCAGTTACTTATAGACAGGAAGTGAACATTTTTAGCAATAACCGTAGAACTTCCTGTATTTCTCAGTAAAGCATTATAAGTAGTGTAAAAATAGTTTCATTTTGCTGTTGTACTTCATATCACTCAAGATCAAGGTCTCTAGCAACTATAGAGAGAGAACAGTTCCTTGGATGAAATGAAAATGCAGGTCATCTTTGGAATCCTGTGGATTTTCACACAAGCTGCCATGGGTAGGTTAATTTAAAATTCATGATTAATTTATTCATCACTTGTTCATTTGTCCAGTCTATTTTTAGACAAAGGAGTCTAAAGCAAGTGAGGTTTTCACAGTGGCATGTACAGTAAGGATGAGTGATCAGGGAAAAAAATGCTTATATTACAATACATAAGGACAATATGTCACTACAGTATACTATAATGTCAGATATCCACACTTTCTTTACAAAATGCTGTAACACAATACTAAATCCAGCTCTCCTGAAAAAAAGTCATTTATCAGAGCACAAAGAGATGTGTAATAATCTCAGTGTGTAATATTAAGAATGTTCCTGATTATTTCTTGCTCTGCAGCTTTGCTGTTTCAGGATCCTGTTGTCTGTAGTTTTACTGAGAGTAATCAGTGTTCTGTAGCTCTGGGACAACAACTGCACCTGCAAATGCCCCTGGAGGATATGTTTCACCTAAAGATCACAGACAAAACATTTACTATTCGATCACTTTTAAAATATAAAAAACTCCAAAATGACACACCAACACTAAGTATCCCAGGATGGAAGTTTGCTAATGATAATAAAACTCTGATACTAACCAGTGCAGGAAACAGCGACTCTGGAACATACACTGTAGAGACCTTTGATGCAAACGGGAAGTATAAAGGCAATTATACTCTCCAGCTAAACATTGAAGGTAGGACCACACACCCTCTAATCACATCACACAAAACACTATAACATTTACATGGTATTTATTTGAAATATAAACAGTCCTACAGACTACAGTCTCATTTTTATGTTTGAATATTTATTTTAAAAAAGCATATTTCTTTATGCAAGTAAGGCTTCATCCAATTAAATATGGACAAATACACAGATGCTTTTATAGAAATATTATAGGAAAAATAATTGCCTTATTGTTTACTCAGAAAAATATAGCAACCTATAATTTATTTTATTGCATTTTCAGGTAAAATCTAAAAAATACTTAACAATTTTGGAAAATGCAATATAGTTTTAATTTAGAAATGGAATGAACATGCAACATTTAATGATTGCATTTCATCTAGAAACTAAGATTTTTGGTTTTAGATAAACAGTGGAACCTCGGATTGCGAGTAACAAAGTTAGCAAAATTTTAAATAGATTTTGACACAAAAAATGAATGAGTCTTGATATACAAGTACCGAGTAGCATGCATGCGCTTCTTGTTTTGATGCCGAGCATCACGTGATCGCAACTGAGCTAATGGTTATTCTCTCTCTCTTGCACTGCAGAATTGTGGGTAATTGTCTCCCATGCTGAGTCTCAGTGCGTCACTCGTTCCGACAACATCTGTGCGCGCATGCACAGTTTATTATTACACCAAGACCACATGTGTGTGCATAAAGCATCTTTTATTTTGTGTTTGAATGTGTGTGTAGGATGACTTTCACACACACGCACATAAAACCACACCAGTTTACCAAATAAAGACTCACCCGCGCGAGGTGCGATAAACTGGTATGTGTGTATGTGTGTGTATGTGTGAAAGTTGTCTTACATAGCACACATCCAGAACAAATTATGCATGCAATCCAAGGTTCAAATGGTATTTTTCTATTTACAGTTTTGTTTACAGTACTTTCATAATCAGTTTGATACAATATAGTAAATACAATATAGTTTAATCTGTTTATTTTTTATTTATTTTGGTGTCTAATGTTTATATATTATATTATATATGATAATTATTTTTTCATTGATGCATGTCTCCACCAAGCTGAGGACTGAGCTGAAATAGTATTCAGCAAAGACAGAAGGCTAACAAGACAAACTGTAGACTCTTTCTTTCTCTCTCTCTCTCTCTCTCATAGATTCTTTCACTCCATCCCTCTCAGGTTTCGTGGCATTTGTATCTGTGTGGATTTTTGAAGTCATCATCCTGCAGTTGCTCTTAGTGGGAGCATTTTATATCTTCCCCAGATTCCATAGGAAACATAAAATAACTGAGAGTAAGACTTTAATCCTTACTATTAAGTAAAATTAACACTTTAACAAAGTCCATATTCAGGTAAATATCATCATATACATTTCATATAATGTCAAAAAGTAAAAATGGAAGAGCATAAGCAGTTAGAAAATGTAATGTCTAAAGTTGCACATGTAGAGTACATCCTGTGATCATCAACATAAGCATCATTTTCCATCCCATGAGCATCATTTCCTCCTTCCTTCAGGAAGTTCTAATAACCTGGATTAGGATCAGAAAAACCAGTGCACTTGCATAGAGCAAGAAGTGAAGAACCCTGAACCACCAGATAATGTATAACCATCAATAGCAGCTAGGTTAGAGGGAAACCTAATGACATTTCTCAATCCACATCTACTAAAAATAAACCAGCCTCATTGTTCCTGCAGATTTCTTACTAAACTATGTGTACGGAAGTATAATAGTGCCAAAATTCCTTAAAGCAAAATAGTAGCTTGAATTAAATTAAAACTGACTTGTTTCTATAAAAAAATGTTTGTATTTTTCCGCATTGCAATTTGATCTGAATTTTAAAAAATCCTTGTAAGAGGAAAAAAAAGAGCATTTACAATGTTTTGAAAATTTTAACACTCTTAACTAACAGGCTGGGTTGCCAGTTGCTTAATAAATGGTGTAACATGTTAAAATACCTCTCTGCTGTAAACGCTAAATTCAGAGCAAAGTCAGCACTCTTTCATTCACACATGAGAGCGATGGATTTCCTCCACTCGGTAATGTACAGTCAGCAATGCTGGACACACTCATCAATCTGTTTTCCAAAGCCAATCTTTGTATCTGACCCTGAGAATGTGCACTCAGCTTCTTTGGCCGACCATGGCGAGGCCTGTTCTGAGAAGAACCTACCCTCTTAAAGAGCTGGATGGTCTTGGCCACTGTGCTGCAGCACAGTTGCAGAGTGTTGGCTATCTTCTTATAGCCTTGGCCATCTTTATGTAAAGCAACAATTCGTTTTTTCAGGTCTTCTGAGAGTTGTTTGCCATGAGGTGCCATGTTGAACATTCAGTGGCCAGGCTGAGAGAGTGGAAGAGCTTTTATACCAAATTTAACTCACCTGCTATCTGGTGACAACTGAGACAGTGTAACACTAATGAGTCACATGACAAAGGGGAAGGAAAATGACTAATTGTGCTCAATTTGTACATTTTCACTTAGGGATGTACTCACTTTTGTTGCCAGGGGTTCAGCTATTATTGGCTGTATTTTTAGTTATTTTGAGGGGACAATAAATTTACACTGCTATACAAACTTTACACTGACTACTTTTCCTTGTGTGAAAGAGTCATTTATGCAGTGTTGTTCTATGAAAAGATTTAACTAAATATTTGCAGAGATGTGAGGGGTGTTACTGTCTATTACTCTGGATATCTGGAATTTCCTTCGGGATCTGGCAGATAGATTTATCTATCTATCTGTCTGTATGTCTGTCTGTCTGTCTGTCTTTATTCTTTGTATTGAATTGTCCCTATCAGTTTCTTTGCCCAGCCGCAGAGTCAGAGGTCTGCAGTACTCTGGTGTCACTCGCTGAACCCATGCTGTTTGACTGCTTCCTGAATTTGTTTCTGCTGCTGTACAGAAATTTGCCACAGGAAACCCATCGCTCTCACGTGTGAATGAAAGAGCGCTGACTTTGCTTTGAATATAGCGTTTACGGCAGAGGGGTCATTTTAACCATCTATTGTGCAACTGGCAACCAGTTGCTTGTTAGTTAGGTGTGCTGTGTTCTGATCGGTAAGTAGTTTCTGAGAAGTAGACTGTGCAGGGAGCAGGAAGCACACTTTAAAGTACACTGCGGCATGGACAGCAGCAATCAGCACTCCACTGCTCTTCATGTAATATCCCGGATGTGAAGACTGGAATTTGTTCAACTTGAATTCTATTACCTGAATTTTGCCGACCTGAATTTTATTATCTTAAGTTTAGAGACCTGAATTTTATTACCCGAATTTTTACCTGAATGTTCAGTCCATGTAATTCAACCTGCTATTTTGCTTTGAGGAATTTTGACATTATTATACTTCCATATATGTGCTCCTAAAACACTGTAATTGTTTAATGCTGCTGTTAGTCATGCTTTAAATTTTCAATATCATGTGACTGTATACTAGATATAGCTTTGTGTAAATAATTCTATTATACAATGTGACCTTATCACTGTGTGTCATTCAAATATAATATCCAATAGTTACTGTGATCACTGTACAAAACTACTCAAAAAGTGGTGAGTTATGAAGCTGTTTGCATCAATTTCTTTCATGAATTCTAAACTATAGGATTTATTTTTAACACAAAGCACTAGTACACTTTTCTTCGAACATCATGAGAGTGTATCAATGCTCCCTATACTCCATGCTTACCCACAAATCACTGTTCTTCATAATGAAACAGGCTGCATTCTGATTGACTAGTATTTTCCTAGTCAGAAAGCACAGGGATTCATGCCATCATATGAATTCATGTTAAGTGCAATTACAAACTGCAGTTCAAAGGGAACTGTAAATGGTGCATATAAGAAGAGAAAAATGGTTTATCACTTTGGTGGAAGTGAAGCCACAAAATTGCTGTAGCACAGAAGAAAATAGAGCTTGAATCACGTATTGTTACGATATTGAGTTTATTTGTTTTGTGTCTGGTTAGGTGTGCTATGTCTCTGCTGGTGGGAGGGGGCATTTCTTCTCATGTTGTTGCAGGTCCCCACCTCTGCAGTGTACCTGCAATCTATTGGTTGCTGCCCTGCCTGCCCTTTGTTGGTCCCGCCTCCTGCCAGATGATTGGGTATCCAGGAAACCCAGAGGCCTACTTAAGGCCTTAAGTAGTTAACAACAATACTTTAGACCATGTCTTTGCTTACTGTTTTTCTGTTGATAGTTTGTAAAATTATATTGTGTATGACCTCGGGAGATTTATTAAAATCTTTATTTAAAGGAATTAACATGCCCATATATATATACACACAAGATCAAAACTTAATATTTAAACAGCTCAAGCAGCAAAAAAGTGCAATGACATATTTGATTATAAAACTTTTGCTTATTCAAGCCATCTTAACTTACATGTCTATACAAAAACTGGACAGAATCTTAACTAGAGCAAGTATTAGAACAAATATTAACAGACTGCTTTTACAAATAAATCCTGCTTTTCAAGTAAATTCAGCAAGTCCATGGCCAAGTGCTCTGTAGCAAAGATAATACAGCTGACAGGATCCACATAAGAAATATATTCTGCAATATAGCGAACATAAAAAGTAGTAATTAGTAGTCTGGAATAGACCATTTACAAATACATTCAAAATACTTTCACTCATCTAATGATAATTGATAAGGTCACTGAAAAAAAACTTGAAAAGACATGAAATGTTAAGGAAAAAGTAGTTTTCCTTAACTTATTGCATTAAAATCTCGATGAAGTCTGAGGATTAAGAGCGCGCGGCATGTCTGCTCGGAACAGCGCCATCTTGCCCCCACACCTGTACAAGTATACAAAATTACACATACCGAACAAAACATATACAGTATCAAGGGGCAAGTTACGTGTTCAAGGGGTTTAGACGTCTTTTGTAAAACTAAACTGTCATGTACATATGTGGTAAGAATCCCCGAAAACTGCACAAAGTTGCATCTCAACAAAATTAAATGAAACAAAAACATATATAACAGATAAAGTAAGACATTCAAGACTAACGCGTCTTTATGTAAAACATGGAGATTTTAATATGTCGGACGGCGTAGACTAAAGATCATCAACTTGAGTTTCCAAATGTGCAGAAAATATACAGAATTAAGCGATGACAACACAATTGCTCAGGGTTAACACAATTACCAAATACACTGAGTCAAAAACTCCAAGATATTATGCATTTTCAACTATTACTTACCTGTCGAAGAAAATGGAGAAGCACTTTGGAGAAGGTGATCCTCACGGCTGAGCTTCTTTTTGCGCATGCGCACATCACCTAGAGTCAGCTTAAATTCTACTTGATTTTTTTGAGGTATACAAGTTGTTACGGTTTCCTACCTAGATGTTAGGTTAGCTCTATGTGTCTAGGGGAGATAGGAAGCCGACATAAGAAAAATAATAAAAAAAGAAATATAAATGTAGTAAACGTTGTCACTAATTACAAAAAAAATGAGGCAGACTCAAGACTGGCAATGAGCTTCAACAAACTTTAGTGAATGATGCACAAACACACACACCCAATTGCTCCGTAAATACAGTGGTGACACACAGAAATTATATTTACAAAATATATACAAAATATGTAATAAATTCAACAGTGGGAGCCACGAGCAGAGCTTAAAGCAAAGAAATAAATAAAACAAAACACCTTCTAACTAATGCGCGGCAGTCAGTCTTAGCTAACACACAAAACGAAAACAAAACTAGGGCGTAGGATGCCCGCTAACTACACTGACTAACCAAAACAAAAATACAACAAATAGCTCTCGCTCCTAACTAGGGTGCCTAAACAGCGCTATCTCCTACGTGCTGCGTATGTATACCCCAGGGCATACTAACCTTGACTCCACACCGCGAATTGGAAATACGTCCGCGTACTCACGCTGGGCGTAGACGAACACAAACTCACGCAGCTAGTACGTTAGCGTAACAACTCGCCGCCACACCGTTTGAAATACCGGAAGTAACTCTTTCTGAATCGCCGTAACAATATGCATGAATGAAAGAAAGAAGCCGCGCCCCTGGCTGCGTCACTTCCGGGTTCTTATACCCGACTGGGGCCGCCTCATTGGTTCCCATGGGATTCGCTGTCGCGCTGGGAACAGTGATTGGCAGGGGCGATGTCCAATCCCAGGACCTGAAAGATACGGGAGCCAAAACACAAGACATCCCACAAAATACTACGGGACGTAACACCCACCCCCTTAAGAACAAACATACATGTTTGACAAAACCAAAACAATATAGAAAATATTTATGCTCGCGACAATGCATCTGCCACCACATTATCCATACCTCTTTTATATTTAATGTCAAGATTGTAGTCTTGAATGATAAGAGACCATCTCATCAACCTCTGGTTTTGATTACACATGCGAGAAATAAAAGTTAGCGGGTTGTGATCTGTGTACACAACAACAGGATGGGTAGACGAACCAACATACACCTCGAAGTGCTGCAGTGCTAACAGCAAGGTCAGAGCCTCCTTCTCTATTGTTGAATAATTGCGCTGACTTTTACTGAACTTTTTTGAAAAGTAACAAACCGGGTGGTTGATTCCATCCTTGTCTTCCTGTAATAGAACCGCACCAGCTCCTACTTCGCTCGCATCGACCTCCAGTTTAAATCCAAGGTTGAAGTCTGGGGCAGACAACACCGGCTCACTGCACAACAGAGCTTTAATATTGTCAAAGGCAGTCTGACATTCGGGTGACCACACAAAAGGTGCTAAAGGGCTAAGCAAAGCGGTCAGCGGATCTGCAACGGACGAAAAGTTCCGGCAAAAGCACCGATAGTAACCCGCCATACCCAGAAATCTGCGTAATTCTCGTCTGGTTTTTGGCCTAGGAAACTCATTAATTGCTGTAACTTTTGCTGTTACTGGTCGCACTTTGCCTTGTCCTACTTGTTTACCTAAATAGGTCACTGTTGCTTTGCCAATTTCACATTTAGCAAGGTTTAAAGTCAAAGATGCCCTCTCTAGTCGCTTGAGTACAGTCTCCAACAACGATACATGCTCAGGCCAAGTCTGTGAATAAACGACCAAATCGTCGAGATAAGCCTTGCAGTTAGGAACGTCTGCAAGCACCAAATTCACCAGTCTTTGAAATGTTGCAGCAGCATTTCGCAACCCAAAAGGAATAACTTTATACTGCAAGAAACAATCTGGGGTTACGAAGGCTGAAATCTCAGATGCTCTATCGGTCAATGGTACTTGCCAGTATCCTTTAAGAAGGTCCAACTTACTGACAAATTTAGCTGACCCTACGCTGTCAACACAATCTTCCATTCTTGGCATTGGAAAGCAATCGGGTATCGTCACGGCATTCACGCGCCGATAGTCAGTACAAAAATGCTTAGAACCATCGGATTTTTCGACCAACAAACATGGGGAGCTCCAAGGACTTCTCCAACAAGTACTGCGTTTCCTGCTTCATTAAATCTCTTTTAAAAGCATTAAGTCTATAAGGATGCTGCTTAATGGGCTGTGGGTTGCTTATTATAATGTCATGGTGTAGCACGTATGTTATCGTGGGAACATCACCCAAAATGGAAGGAAACCTGTTAAGGAGCTCAACTATATCTTGCCATTGATCAGCATCAAGGTGGTGTAAAAAATTTGTCAAGTTTGCTAGAGTTTCGGAGTTTGGTAGCCTGGCAGACAACGGGGTTACCTCAGACTTCACAAAACCATCCCAGTCACCATTCTCCTTCTGCACAGCTAGGCCCTGGTCACAAGCAATACTTACTGGGGAAACTACATCCTTTCCCTTGCCAGTAGTGAGAGGTTCTATAGCATCTCTAGAATGATACGCTTTTAACATATTAACATGACACATTCGTTTTTGCCGCTTTCTATCGAGAGTCTTGACTACATAATCAGTCTCACTCTTTCTCTCTAGGATCTCATATGGCCCAGAAAATCGCGCGGACAACGTAGACCCTGGAATAGGAAGTAGGACCAGTACTTGGTCGCCAACTGCAAAAGATCTGGTTACGGCACTTTTATCATAGCGCACTTTCATTTTCTCCTGAACTTTGGACAAATACTCACGAGCTGAAGCACAAGATTTCTGTAGCCTTTCCCGAAATTTACTTACGTAATCTAACACATTGGTTTTCTCACCTGTCTCAATACCTAACATTTTCTCTTTTAACGCTTTTAATGGTCCCCTCACGGTATGCCCAAAAACCAGTTCTGATGGACTAAACCTCAGGGATTCTTGCACTGTCTCTCGAATTGAAAATAGAAGTAAAGGAACTCCTTCATCCCATTCATTACCCGTCTCAATACAATACTTTCTCAGCATTGCCTTTAATGTCTGGTGGAATCTCTCCAACATCCCCTGACTTTCAGGATGGTAAGCACTAGATGTACGGTGTGTAATGTTTAATGTGTTAAAGACTTGAGAACACAACTTGGACAGAAAATTAGTACCTCGATCTGTTTGTACCACCTTGCGTAAGCCGAACGTAGTAAAAAACTTTATCAAAGTTTTGACTACTGCTTTAGCAGTAACTTTGCGCAGTGGAATAGCCTCAGGATACCTGGTAGCGGCACACATAATTGTGAGCAAAAACTGATTACCAGATTTAGACTTTGGCAAAGGCCCCACGCAGTCTACTATAACATGCTCAAAAGGTTCGCCCAGAGCGGGGATCGGGATCAACGGAGCTGGTGGAATCACCTGATTAGGTTTACCCACGTACTGACAAATATGGCAAGTCTTACAAAACCGCATTACATCTCGCTTAAGACCATGCCAAAAAAAGTGTTGCAAGATACGATTGTAGGTCTTGGTTATCCCTAAGTGTCCTGATAACACATGGTCATGTCCTAAAGACAAAACTTGTGGACGAAAGATAGTGGGAACTACTACTTGATACACTACATTCCACCCATCCTCGGTAGAAGTACTTTTATGCCATTTTCGCATAAGTAACCCATCTTTAACAAAGAATGAAACATTATGTAACTTGCAGTTCTCCACTAATTTAAAACATTTTGTCAACGAAGGATCATTCTTTTGAGCTACGATAAGTTTTTCACGAGTGACTGTCAAGGGTAAAATGTCACCCATTACAACTTCCCTCACATGGTCACCGGCACTAACCTCAGCATCTATACCCAAGAAAGAGTCTGATAAAGATATGTCAGCATCTTTTTTTGCTTGTGCACGTGTAACTGCACATGCAGGAAATGCACTTGGGTATTTTTGGAACAACTCATCTGCATTAATTTGAGTCGGTAGCTCATCTACTACCTCTAGTGAAGGTATCACCTTCCCACCAGCTAGGTCGTTACCCAAGATGAAAGATACCCCCTTTACTGGTAATGCAAGACAAACTCCTACCTCTACAAAATTAGTAATCATGTCAGACTGAATGTGGATGCGATGTATGGGTACTTTCATAACTTCCATACTGAAGCTCTGTACTAGTGCGGCAACTGTATCACGCAATATCTGGACCTCAACTTGGTCAACCTTCTTACCAGTCAAAGAAACAAAACCTTTAAACAAGAAAGGCAAATAAGTAGGATCTGGCAGTTCCTTTTCTTGTTCAGGCAATGAACATGAGTTAGCAGAGTTAATCAATGCAACTTCCTTTCTTTGAGATTGTTGCTTACGCTTCAGGGTTAGACAGTTGGCTATTACATATCCCTTCTTATGGCAATAAAAACATTCTCGAGTCTCCTTAGACTGATCACCATCTTGTTTGGGCGGCTGAACGTTCACTACAGTCCTAGGGACTGAACCCATTTCAACTCCTATTGTCTAAAATACGTTTTTATGTGTAAGCACAAACTCGTCTGCCAAGACTGCGGCTTGCGATAGTGTTGTCACTTTCTGCTCATTCAAGTAGCGTACCATCCTCTCTGGAAGACATTGTTTGAACTCCTCAAGCAGCATTAGCTCCCTAAGTGAAGTAAAGTCATCAGTCTTACTAGCAGTGCACCATTTATCAAAAAGAATTGACTTCTCACGTGCAAATTCTACGAAGGTTTGAGTGGCATTTTTCTTACGATTACGAAATCGTTGCTTGTAAGCTTCTGGAACCAACTCGTATGCTCTAAGTATGGCCGATTTAACCACGTCATATTTCAAGCCATCTTCCAACGACAAAGTAGAGTACACTTCCAAAGCCTTGCCGACTAATTTGCATTGCAGTAGCAATGACCACACATCTCTAGGCCAACCCAAAGAAGTCGCTATTCGTTCGAAAGCGTTAAAATAGCTGTCCACTTCCGATTCTCTAAAATTGGGTACCAAAGCAATATGCTTACCCACGTCAAATGTAGTGGAACGAGAATAAGTCAAATTATCACTCGCTGATGAGAGGCTTGGCTGTGCAGGAGAGATCGAAGCGCTCCTAGCTGCTTCAATATCCAACTTACGCAGCCTCACTTCCTTATCAGCCTGAATTTCAAGCTTGCGGACTTCAAGACGCAGATCGAACTCTGCTTGGCGGGCTTGTGCTCACTCCTCCACCTCCAGACGAAGCCGTGCCAGTCGCACCTTTGTATGCAACTCCTCCCTCGAACTGGGAGTACCTGGCGAGAAGGATTCAAAGGGTGGCAAAACAGCTCCGACGTCCACGTTAGTGTCTGACTCAGCCGTTTCTACCTCCTCTTTACCTGCCCCAAGCACCTCTTGCCCCTCGCCACGAGGATCCGTCTCTCTATCCGCCTCAGCTAATTTCAAGACACCCAATTCGCATAGCCGATCTATAACTTCGGCTTTAATTTGTTTCTTTAGTGATTGCTTTGAAACAGGAATCTGATAGTGGGTAGCTATTATTAACAAGTCATCTTTCCTACATTTTTCAATTACCTCCCATGAGGGATTGTCAATAAAGGTTTGTAGGTTAAATGACATGGTCAAGCTGCTTAAAGCTGCCTTAGCACCGACCAACGCACAAATCACTCAATTTCCAGTGCAAATTCAAGGAATGCCTCCACAACTAGTGTAAAAAGTGAACTTTTTTTTAGGACGAGCCCCCAATTATGTTACGGTTTCCTAAGTAGATGTTAGGTTAGCTCTAGGTGTCTAGGGGAGATAGGAAGCCGACATAAGAAAAATAAGAAAAAAAAGAAATATAAATGTAGTAGACACTGTCACTAATTACAAAAAAAATGAGGCAGACTCAAGACGGGCAATGAGCTTCAACAAACTTTAGTGAATGATGCACAAACACACACACCCAATTGCTCCGTAATTACAGTGGTGACCAAAAGTACAAACACACAGAAATTATATTTACAAAATATATACAAAAGATGTAATGACAAATTCAACAGTGGGAGCCACGAGCAGAGCTTAAAGTAAAGAAATAAATAAAACAAAACACCTTCTAACTAATGCGCGGCAGTCAGTCTTAGCTAACAAACAAAACGAAAACAAAACTAGGGCGTAGGATGCCCGCTAACTACACTGACTAACCAAAACAAAAATACAACAAATAGCTCTCGCTCCTAACTAGGGTGCCTAAACAGCGCTATCTTCTACATGCTGCGTATGTATACCCCAGGGCATACTAACCTTGACTCCACACCGCGAATTGGAAATACGTCCGCGTACTCACGCTGGGCGTAGACGAACAAAAACCCACACCGCTAGTACTTTAGCGTAACAACTCGCCGCCACAATGTTTGAAATACCGGAAGTAACTCTTTCAGAATTGCCGTAACAATATGCATGAATGAAAGAAAGAAGCCGCGCCCCTGGCTGCGTCACTTCCGGGTTCTTATATCCGACTGGGGCCGCCTCATTGGTTCCCATGGGATTCGCTGTCGTGCTGGGAACAGTGATTGGCAGGGGCGATGTCCAATCCCAGGACCTGAAAGATACGGGAGCCAAAACACAAGACATCCCACAAAATACTACGGGACGTAACAATGAACATAATGTTTCTCATCAGACTCAAATACATTCAACTTGCTTTCATCACTAAAGTAAACTTTGGACCAGACAACATGCTCCTCAGCTAAGGATAGTCTAGCATTTTGATTCTTTCTGCTAATGAGAGGTTTGGTCACTGCAGAGTGGCCTTTCAGTCCAAATTCTCCTAAACGTTGAGACACTGTATGATGAGACAGATTATTAGACTGTTCAGTGCCGAACTGGTGAGAAATCCCAGCTACAGTGTTGAACCGATTGTCCATTGAAAGTCTTGTGTATGACCAGTTTTCTTGGGGGACTTGATTGAGTTTGTAACATTGTAAAGATGCAATATTCTAGAAATCACAGTTTTGGAACGACTAACTTCTCTTACTATGGTTGAAAGAGTTTTCCGAAGGGTTTTAGGTACTTTGGAAAAGCTCGTGATCTTGCAAAGTCAATGAAAACTGGAAGGTTTGGTTGCCACTTAAATAGGGTTTATCAGATAATTAATTAGCTCCAGGTTCCAGACTAACACCAATGACTGGGAGGTATCAGAAAGTGTTCTCTACTTTTGATCAGTGTTCTCCTTTATAATTATTTTTATATAACTGCTACAGTCTGCTGATTTTACTCCTGTTTAGATCATTTCAAATAGGACTAAGCAGTTTTTCTTTGTTGCTCATGTTATGTGAATACATGCATTATGTGGCATTTGTTAAATGGCCCGTATTTACTCATGGAGCTCAGTCAACAATGTGGATTTCCTTTCTATAGTAGATTATTCTTTAACAAAGCAGACTTTTTACTCATGCACACATTACTCTATCCAGTCAACAAGTTATAACGAATGGACCTTCACTTGGAGCAGAAGTGTCTGTCTAATGGCTCAAATAAGTTTAGGAATGTTTTCATTCTTGCTTACTAAAAAGAAAATGTTTTACTTCCTAACATGGGTAGAGCAAAGATGAATCATGACATTAAAACTTTTCACATTAAAACTACCCAGGTTTTGGGTGCTGTGGGTTGCTCTATGGATCGAACTTGTTTGTCTAGTGCCTTGTCCATGGGTGCTCGATATGATTGGAACCTCTTTTGGGAAGCTCTTTGATTGCTGTGCGTTGTGTGCTGTGATGTACCGAGTGTTCTGGTGCCTTTCTATCATGGCCAGAATTGGCATTGAATTTCGATGATTTGTATTGTGTTGACTTTTCTGTGGGATCAGAACAGGTCCCTGCATAAGGTTATAACTGGTGAGCACTTGGTGAACATTAACCTGTCACCAGGTTTGGCCCTTCCTGATGCAATCCTCCCAATTTATCCTTGCTTAGGACTGGGTGGGAGTTGAAACTATAAAAAAATGAAAGTAATATAGTATAATACAGATTCATAAAACTTTTAAACACTTAATATAAGTTAAGCACAAACCAATTTTCAAATATATTTTTGAATATTTTGAATTATCACTTCTAATTTTCAAATATGCAACTTGCAATTAAAAATGTTAAATAAGTCAGCTGTAAGTAAAATAAGAATGTAATAACAATGGGAAATTACATAGATGTGGATATTAGGTTATCGTTCAGTTTTTCACACTACTTTAGTTTTAGTTCATCATTTACTTTCCTACAAAACTCACTGTCCACTTCCCTTCTGGTGGAAAACAGTTTCACTGAATTCACAATAAGGTTTGGCTTGTGCACTGTTCTCTTCTTCGAGACTCACGTATGTGTTTTTATCATCTGGTCAAAATGTACATAAAAATAAATTGAGGTTAATTCCATTTTAATGCACATTCAATTCAAAACGGGAAAGAAATAAAACACTCACATTTGATAATTTTCCTATAATAGCATGCATTGGTGTTTGTTGTTCTTATTTTATGCCACAGCCTTTAACATAAAGAAAAAATACAGATTGACAAATTATAAATGATTCATCCATTTGCAATTTATTTTAAACTTGCATGTATCTGTCACGTTTGTGGTGTGAGCGAGGCATAGATGCAGAGGTCTCGATGGTGAAAAGAGAATGATGTTTATTATTTTAAGACAAATAAAGAAGGGAAACAAAACAGATGAACTCTAAGTAAAAGCAAATCAAAAACAAGAATCACTACAGGGAAATACTCACTTAACTTTACTGACATGAACTAAGTTAAATCAACAGATGCAAGGCAATATAAAGGAACCAAAACAAGCTATTTATAATAAAACTAATGAACAACTCGGTTCAGGTGAGCGCCCACGTCACCTGACCAAGATGTATAAAGGGAAGTACCAAAACGAAACTTAAGAAAACTACAAACAAAAAAGTCTTTGGGCGCTTTGACAGAACCCCCCCTCAAAGGGCACAACTCCGGGGTGCTATAGGAGGTCCAGGGCATCCCCCCCCCAAGGTCTATTGTCTGATCACCTTTTGCAGAGCTCCTTTGTCCTCTGGGACGCTGCCCTGGAAATGGGACTGGGGTTAGCTTCCAGAGCCTGAATGACTTAGCGCGCGTTGGCGTAACTGAGCAGGATGGGGTAGCTGGTACGATGCCCCCGTCGAGGCAGGGTGGCGTAGGCAGAGGAAGCTCGCTGTCCTTTCTGATGCAGGGCGGCGGAGGCAGAGGAAGCTCGCCGTCGTCGCTGCTGCAGGGCGGCGGAGGCAGAGGAAGCTCACGGTCCTCTCTGTTGCAGGGCAGCGGAGGCAGAGGAAGCTCACCGTCGTCGCTGCTGCAGGGCGGCGGAGGCTCGCCGTCGTCTTCATTGCAGGGTGGCGGAGGATGAGGAAGCTCGCTGTCCTCACTGATGCAGGGCAGTGTAGGCTGAGGAAGCTCGCTGTCCTCCTCACTGCATGATGACGGCGGAGGAAACTCGCTGTCCTCAGCAGTGGCGGCAGATCGCTGTCCTCCTCGCTGCATGACGGTGGCGGCAGAGGAAACACGCTGTCCTCAGCAGCGCTGTGCAGCAGCGGCAGCTCGCTGTCCTCCTCGCTGCATGCTCGCGGCGGCGGAGGCCAGCTGTCTTCTTCAAAGCAGCTCGGCAGTGGAGGAAGCGGAGGCAGCTTGCTGTCCTCCTCGCTGCATGATGGTGGCGGCGGAGGAAACTCGCTGTCCACAGTGGCGCTGTGCAGCGGCGTCAGCTCGCTGTCCTCGTCGACGTAGAATGGCGGTGGTGGCGGAGGCAGAGGTAGGTCGCCGTTATCGCTGCTGCAGGGCGGCGGAGGCAGAAGAAGCTCGTTGTTCACGGCGGCGCTGTCCAGCGACGGCAGCTCGCTGTCCTCCTCGCTGCGTGACAATGGCGGCGACGGAGGAAACTCGCTGTCCTCCTCGGTGCGGTGCAGCGGCGGCAGCTCGCTGTCCTCCTCGCTGCGTGACAACGGCGGCGACGGAGGAAACTCGCTGTTCTCCCCGGCGTGGTGCAGTGGCGGCAGCTCGCCCTCCTCTTCGGCACAGAACAGCTTGCTGTCAACGACGAAGCAGCTACGTGGCAGGATATAGAGCTCACTGTCGTCACCGCAGCTGCGCGGCGAAAAAAAGAGCTTGCCGTCATCGTCGTTGCTGCAAAGCTTGCCTTTGCTGTCACTGCTATATGTCGGGTAGAAGAGCTGAACGGCATGTACATGAGCTCACTGTCGTCGCCGTCACAGGAGAAAGGAGCTGGCAGGTCTGGGCCTTTCCTGAGGCTTAGCTGAGTTAGCAGCCCTTGGAGCTTGAGCTCCGCCTCTGCCTGCGACTTCCTGCCAGATCTCCTTTTCCTTGATGCTCCTCGCCTCTTGCCGCTACGCCGCTTGGTAATCCTTCCGCTCTCCGCGTCAGCTTCCCAAAGGTCAAACATCATAGCCCCCCCCACAAGAATCTCCCGGGGAGGCTCCTCCGCTATGCCTCTGGTTGGGTCTTGCAATCTGTCACGTCTGAGGTGTGTGTGAGGCATAATTGCAGAGGTCTTGATGGTTTATGAGATAATTATGTTTTTATTGAAGAAAACCAAGGAAAGATACGGGTAAAACAAACAAATGTAGAAACTTTATGTAGAAACAAAACAAAACACGTATCAAGATGAGGAAACAACGAACTGAACTGGATAGACTTTAACTAGGTAATTTAACAGTTGCAAGACAACATAAAGGAACGAAAACAAGTCTTTTATACAGAAACTTATAACCAACTCGGTTCAGGTGAGCGCCCACGTCACCTGACCGAGATGTAAACTGGGAAATGAAGTCAAACGAAACTTAAGAACACTACAAACAAAAAAGTCTTTGGGCGCTTTGGCCCTAAATTTTTCAGATTAGATAAATGGTGAATCCGTTACCAATCTGTAGGTAATTTAAATATTTAAAACTACAGGTGCTTTTTATGTTCTCGTTTGTGGTCTTACTGGGGGACATAGACAACCTCACTCTTTTTAGAGTATTTAATTCATTCTAATTGCTGAAAGACTAGAGAACACTCTAGCACAGCTGTAGGAGCCAAGCAGAGGAATTACGAGCTGATACTGTACGTGATCGTGTTAACCGCAGTGTTGGATATGAATAATCAATCAGCTGACCATATGACAGCAGCATGACTTTAATAAATGTGTAAATGATGAATAGCTTCAGAATTTCCATTTGTAAAGTGTCTCAATGATAAACTTATAAATTATATTAGTGTTAGCGTGAGCTAGTTCTCCTTGGCTATCATTAAGTTATTTTATTTGACAAATGCATCAAAATTCTAAGGAATTTTGCTCCCTCAAAAAGAAAAAGAAAAAGCCTGACACCTCTTGTCCTAGTAATCGTGAACTACACTAACTGTTGGTCGCCAGCTCTGCAAGTGATAGAAAATACTATTTTGCCAAATAAGCTCCAAATTAAGCTCTGTGAGCTCGGACTAAGCACTGTATTGTGTAACTGGACTATGGACTTTTAAACAAATCGCTTACAGTGTGTGCGAGTGGATAAAAGTACATCATCCACATTGCTCATCAACACCGGGGTCCCCCAGGGATGTGTACTTAGCCCGTTACTGTACACACTATACACGCATGACTGCTGTGCCGCCCTTCCTTCTAATTACATAATTAAATTCGCTGATGACATCATGGTGTTAGGCCTGATCACTGACAATGATGAGTCCTCATACAGAAGGGAGGTGGAACATATGGCCCTCAACATCAGGAAAACCAGGGAAATGATTGTGGATTTTTGTAAGGGCACAAAGTACATCCACTTACCACTTACTATCGGAAATGGGACGGTCAAGAGGGTTACCAGCTTTAAATTTCTTGGCCTAACTGTGACAGAGGACCTAACGTGGGGCAATAACATCAACTCTGCCATAGGGAAGGCCCAGCAGCGTTTCTTCTACCTCAGGAAACTGAGAAGAACTAATCTTTCTCAGCAGCTTATGGTGAACTTTTATCGTTGTGCTATAGAGAGTGTGCTGACATATGGACTCTAAGGCGGAACAACAGACACTACAGCGGGTGGTGAAAGCAGCGGGGAAAATCATCGGGACTAGTCTTCCGGAGATAAGTACTATCTACACTACACGCTGCCTACGTCGAGTGCACAACATCCTGCGGGATCAGCATCACCCTGCACATCACCTGTTTCAGCTACTGCCCTCTGGTAGAAGGTACAGGTCCCTACGGGCCAGAACCACCAGACTGTCCCACAGCCTCTTTCCTACTGCTGTGAGGCTGCGGGCCAGAACCACCAGACTGTCCCACAGCCTCTTTCCTACTGCTGTAAGGCTGCTGAATGATTAGATACCTCCCTCTCGAACCTTGCGCCCATTTATTTATTTATTCTTTATTACACATCATTACAATAACTGTGAACTGGACTTTGCATTGATGCAGGACACATAATACATACATACACATAAGATCATGGTTTGACCCACCACCCACCACCCCCCTTCTCCTTTTATATTCCATATCCTTTATATCCTACCTCACATAGCCGTTATGGTTATTGCTTTGCTGCACTATGGTTGCACTTTATTACTTGCCGGGAGATGTTGCCAAATGATATCTCGTTGTTATCCATACTTGTTAATTTTAACAATTACAATAAAATTGAATTGAATTGACAGGGCAACATATCTGATTACTTAAACAAACAAACAAATCATAATCTGTTATAAATCAACATATTCTATAACACATCGCACATCTTAATTCTCTGTAGTCAGTCTAGTACTATTCATCCTCATTAAGTGATAGCTCCACAAATTCATTTCATTCTCTTTATAGATTCATATATATAGTATAAAGTGTCAGACTATCTATCTATCTAAATGGTGTTTGTAGAATTTTTGTCTATCAGCAATATTACATTCAAGGCCGTGCTGTTGTGCTGAATATCAGCACTCCTTCTCATGTAATACTGATTCATTTGCAGCTTAATAAAATAACCTTGCTGCGGTATGAAACAGTTTAGCAATTTGAAAAATATAGAGTTGAATAACTTACCCTCACACTGTGCATTCTTCTTTTTTCCATGGCATTTTTGTTTTTTCAGTTTCTTAACCACCCAAAAGATGACTGGCAGTAACATGGTAAGCAGTCCTGCTGCTGCTCCCAAACCAATGTATTTGTCTAGAGATACTGAGAGAGAAATGCAAATTTTTTCCACACATAAAACTAAGGAATACACATGAACAGCAACAAAATACAGTGTATCAAATAATACCTTTCACAGTGATGAACAGGGGTTCAGTGGTGGAGGTGAATGAGCGTGAAGACACGTTAACATTATAAGTACAGCTGTAGTTTCCCTGATGGACGAGATCTGCCTCAGGAAAGAGGAAGACAGCTGAGTGGTTAACAGCTGACTGAGTCCTGGTGATGTTGGATCCACTGAGCTCCAAGTGAAAGGAGCCTCCTGGATACTGAGGTTCAGTGGAGCAGATGATGGAGAAGCTGTAGCTCCTGGTCACGTCTGGTTTATCAGCATCACTGAAGGAGATACTGGGCTGCAGCAAGTTCACTAGAGAGGAACAAGCAAGTTTTTATTTTTCAGGAACTTAAAAAAAACAAACAATCAAACAAACAAGCAAGAAAAAAATCAGCAGATAAACACAGCAGCTCAATGAACACAATGATCCAGATGATTCATTTTTCTCTCTCAATGAGCCACAAGAACTCATCAGCACAATAATGCAGGGGTGCAACACAGGACAAGACTCACAAATACTAGAACTGGAAAGACTTCATTGTATGTGCTACTTGTCTACAATGCCTGTGGGCATATGACCTATGCTGGAAGGAAGAGGGATCTTTTATATGGATGGATCAGTGTTAATGTATTAAAATTTTCTGTAAGGAAAAGCTGATTTTCCAGCTGGTAGCATGTTGTAGCCATATTGTATATATAACAACTGCAGTGTTTCACAATATTAAACATAACTCTAAACACACAAAAAGCAGACAATTTGAAGCAATAAATAATAATAAAAAATGATAATTATTAAAATAATAATAATAATAATAATAATAATAATAATAATAATAATAATAATAATAAATTGTAATTGCTGGCAGATTGCTGTGCTGAAAGAGGAATAAAACATCTGTGTATTATTATAGAAAAATATTTTGATACATTTTTTATTTAAGTTTGGGGCCAACAGTAAAAAAATATATATATATTCTTTCCATAATATCACATGCAAGTTACTGATGAGTAGTATTTTGGCCCTCCTGTCATGTATCTGATGCACATGCAGAAATATTTTGTAAACATAAATATATCAGTCGAAACAAAAACATAAAAAATATAACAGAGTTTAACATCCTCTCTGCTCTTACCCACAGTGATGGTAATGGAGCTGCTCCTGGATGATATGGAGTTACTTTCCCTGTATGTGTAGTCACAGGTGTACTGGCCGTGATGTGATTCATCTACAGTCAGAGTAAATGTTGTTGTAGTCTCTGCAGTTTGACTCTTTATTAATCTCCCAGTTTTATACAAACTGAAGTCTACAGAGATGCATGTTGGGCTGGGTGTGGAACATCTGAACTGAAGGACTTCTCCAGGTGAGACCACAGAGTTTGGGGAGATCCGAGTCAGTGTGGGACTCTGCAAATCTTAGAGTAAAGAAGTATATTTATTTATTTTGTAAATGCATTCACTTTAAAGATTTTGCAACAACAGACACTACCAACTTACTCCAGCATCTTCACTATGTCCACAGTTCTCTCCTCCAAATCCTCTGTGTGAGCACTGATCTATGTAGCTCTCAGTTCCAGTACACTGAACATCATCCAGCCAGGTTGGTTCACTTCCCTGACCAAAGCGGGCATAATGAGGAGCACTGACTGCTTTACCACATCCAAGCTGTCGACACACCACCTCTGCATCCTTTAAGTCCCAGGAATCATCACACACTGTTCCCCACTGGGCTTTGTGCTGGATCTCCACTCGACCACAGCAGTTACTCGTACCATTCACCAGCCTGATCTTATTATGAACTGATTTATAACATGAAAAAGGGAATTATATTTTGGCAGTAAAATAATATTAAAACTTTATCTATAAACAGGGTGTAGACAATTTTAACAAAACAACATAGAGTTACTGATGCACTATATTGCCAAAAGTATTCACTCGTCTCCCTTTACATGCATGTGAACTTGAGTGACATCCTATTTTTAATCTATAGTGTTTAATATGATACTGGACCTCACTTTGAAGCTTCAACAGCTTTAACTCTTCTGGGAAGGTTTTTCACAAGGTTTAAGAGTGTGTTCATGGGAATTTTTCAACCTTTCTTCTAAAAGCACAGGCCTGACTCACAGTTTCTGGTCTAATTCACCCCAAAGGTATTCTATCAGTTTGAGGTCAGGACTCTGTGCAGGCCAGTTAAGTTTATCCACATCATATTCACCCATCTATGTGTAGGAACCCCAAAAGTATATTTTTGTTTTGAATATGTTTGTGACAGAAATAGTACACTCACTCACTCATCATCTATAGCGCTTAATCCTTTATCCAGGGTCACCGGGGGCCTGGAGCCTATCCCAGGAGACTTAGGGCACAAGGCTGGATACACACTGGACAGGGTGCCAATCCATCGCAATATACGGTTTCTCTATTTATATATTACAGGTGATGTTAAAGATTATCTATGAAACTTTAATATCCTGTTTTCTGTGGTATATCTGCCAGACTAGGTTCTGTGAATGATCTGTTACTATAAAAACAATGACATATTAATACTAACGTATTCGTATATTGCTTAGGTAAAATCTATACAGAAAGCAAAGAAACTACCTAATTCACCATCTAACTGCCGGGGACTCTTGTGGTCTCTTGATGACTAAACAATTAAATTAACCCATAGTGTTAAGAAAAGGGTTACATTTTGGAGGCACCGCTGGGATAATTTTTTTCTCCCTGTTTTCTGTTTATCCGTGTTTTCTTTATTCCTTTATAATTTACTTATAAAGGAATAAAGGGGGGCGCAAACAAAATTTAAATTAAACTTTTAATACTCGCCTGTAAATAGCCATTTATCAGGTGATTAAGCATCATTACTACTAATATAAAATAAAGTCCTGACTCACATCACATCCAGTCAGCAGCTCCGCTTGCCATAAGAAGTGCTGGAAAAGACTCGTTGAGAATCACATGGTCCAATCACATGAGCCCAAATATTTAAAAACGATATTGATTCGCTAAGAACAAAAGTGGGAGGGTTCAGGGCGCACAGTGCTGCAAACCAGGATGATTTGATGATCAGAGCTCAGCCTCGAGTCACATGCTTTTCAAAAGTTTACGTGCCTACATAGACACTCGTTTGTCCGGCGCCCCGCGTACACCAACACAAATGGACGTAATACAGTATAGATTTTTTAAAATTGCAAATAAATTATATTAAGAAATACAGTGGAATTTTGTGACTAAATGACTTTCATTATTAAAATAAATAATTATTATCTTAAATAATTACATGTTAAAGGAGCATTCTTCTCTGCCTAACCTTAAGGGGGGGCGGCGCTCCTGCACCCCGTATTGACCGGCCGCCACTGACTAGTTGTTTTCTTTGACTTTCAGAAATTATGGATCTGGTTAAGACTGTTGAGTGGAGCAGAGAAGAGAATGCAAATCTCTCTCATGTGCCATTGTTTTGAGCAATGTTCCGTTGGGCACTAGTGATGACACTATTGAAAAAGTGTTACACACAGTCAAATTTTTTGGTCGCACTAAAATATATAGCTGCCATGGTGATGTAACTGGTAGATGGTTGTTCATTCTTGTGGAGGCCAGTGCTGATCTAGAACTTGTTGTTATACCTTCTGAGATAGGCATAGAAAATGAAGTTGGACCCTGGAGTGTCCACTTAGTGCCCAGTCTAGTAGCTCAAAATCCGGCCTCTGAAGGTGATCAATTTCAGCTCAAACTGCAGGTATTGTTGCGCCATGAGGGTAAGTCTATAGATGAAGTGAAGGCCCTGATAATGGGAAAGCAGCCTCCCAAATCTGATATCAGTGTGGACCTTGTTGATGGTATAAGAAAATTAGTACATCGGTGCAACCAAGTTCCCCATGATAGTCCTGGCAACAGAAAGCTAAGATTGTTTTCTGGGCTGAAACGTCCCTCCAGGTGAAGAGGAGTATGGAATCTGGATGGAACAGGCTGCACAAATGATAAGTGAATGGCCGTGCACCGAAGCTGCAAAGAAACAACGTATCGTAGAGATTTTACAAGGTCCTGCTGCTGATATAGTCAGGTTTTTGAAAGTGAGTAATCCATCTGCGACTGCAAGTGAGTACTTAGCTGCCCTTGAGACTGCATATGGAACTACTGAGAGTGGGCCTGACCTTATGGCTAGATTTTGTCTCACGTACCAGGAAAGTGGAGAGAAACTTTAAGCTTTTCTGTACCGCCTAGATAAACTTCTCCACCAAGCCTTGTTAAAGGGGGGATTGATGCATTCGGCATAAATAGAGCCAGAATGGAACAGCTAATTAAGGGTGCACTTACCAACGATATGCTTGGTAAGAATGACTCACACTTTGCAGAGTCCTCCATCTATTTTGCAATTGATGAAAGAAATATGTGAGGAAGAACACTGGGTGGCTACAAGGGAAAACATTAAAGCTTCTGTTGCCACTGTTGTGACTCCCCAGGCATCTGTGCCTTCTGAGTTGCAAAACCTGAAGAAAGAGGTTAAAGAGTTGTCTTCCCAGGTGAGTCAGCTGTTGAACGTGGCTACTTTGCCTGGTGCTTTTGATTGTACTCTTCAGAACACACCCAGTAAAAGCTCCAAGAGTGTGAACCAAGACAACTCCCAAAAAGCCGTACAGAGGATCTTTTGCTACAAATGTGGTGAAGACGGGAGTAAGAAGTGGGAGTGCAAACTACCTGAAGACCTAAGATAGGGGAATGAAAAACTGAAGAAGATGGAGCGCCTGCAGGGAAACTGGGCGGGAACTCAGTGAAGGAACGCCGCGTTCTGTTGCGGGCTGCAAAATGGAAGGGAGCGATAAAATTATCAGCGAGGCCAAGAGAAGAAGAAAGCAGCAAGAGAAAACGACAGAAATTGTCAGTAAAGGCTTATGTTATGCCTGAGATGTAGATTTGGAAATTTTTAGTGTTTTTGTATAATTATTTATTTTAATGTGTGCCTTAGTTTTTAGTCATTTGAAAAACTTTTTTTTTTTTTTTGCATCCAAGAAAAGGCTTTAAAATAATAATGTATGGTGCTGTAATGCACTTAATTAATCTCAGTCAACTTTAATACCCCTCTCTCACCTACGTGGTTTCGCGCGGTGGCCGGAAGTTCGGTTCTTCATGATTCACCGCGAGTTTTGGCGCTGCGATTACGTTTCCATCTGCCTGCATGAAAAATTAAATATGTTTAAGTCGCCTTAAAAACATGTTTAAACATGTTTAATTTTTTTGGCGGACCTTGCAGAACTTTGCGGAACGTCGGCGGGCAGTCGCGGCGGCTCACGGTGCCTAACACCACATCTCACTGCGAGTCAAACCGCATTGGTGAGAGAGGGGTATAAGCTATTCCTTGTATTGTGAATAATGACAATGTTTATTTTTCTTAAAATGCTGTATGCATTTAAAAAATAAAAGGAGATTTTTCTAAAAAGAAAACCAATTAATCTTAGTTTCTCTTATATATTTTACATTGCTGTTTAATTAAGCAAAAGTGCATTTTATCCGATTACTAGATAAAATTTTTGGTAGAATACTCGATTACTAAAATATTCGATAGCTCTAATTCCTATGACCTTGATTAAGTAAAAAAAAAAAAAAAGAATGTCATGATTATATTGAACAACCATTTTAACCACACAGGAGCACTAGCAGAAATGAATATCAGTGATGAATACACTGAAATATTTACCTCAACAAGTATGGCAATTAAATAAATTTGCAAAAATAGAATGTAAATGGAATTAACCATTTTTGATTACCTTCAAAAAACATGCTACAAAGAAGAAACTAAACTGTCCACAAAAACAAGTAGCTTAAAAATAATAACTTCAATTAAATCTATTATGTATCACAACTGATGTGTTTCATATCACACCTCACTCACTATCACTCATTCTCTACAGCATTTATCCTGTACAGGGTTACAAGAGGCTTGGAGTGTATCCAAGGGGACTAAGTGTGATACTCACTGCACAGGGTGGTAGTCCATTAGAGAGGGCACAAGCAGACAGTCACTCACAGAGTTCATACAAGTCCAACTGGACCTGCATAAACATTGAATCATGCTAATTTAACACCCTGGTTGTAAATTCAACACTGGGAAATTTGCTGTGCTGACACACGATGGGCATTTTGGGAAAGGCAGTTAATAAGCATATCTTTGTATTATGGGAGGAATTTGGAGCACCCAGAAAAAACCCATCAAGCATGGGACAACATGCAGTTTCTCGATGTATGAAATCACAGTGCTGAGCCCTATGCCACTGTGCTGCCAAGTGATCCAACCTTTTAAAATACATTTTCCCCTGCATTACAAGGTTTTTTTCACAGTATGATTATATTTGGAATTCAACAGAGTCATCAATCAAAAACAAGACAACTTCAGCAAAGGTAAGATGTAGCCGTTTGTGACTAACCTTTCCTAATATACCTTAATAGCTGTAGTTTGTGGTACCTCAGAGATTTAGAAAATAAGTGTACCTGATCTGTAGAAAAAGTGTAATTTATTTGAATGGAAAATGCACTTACCAGCAAACAGAGAAGCAGCCACTGACTATGGAGAGAAAACTAAAGAGGAGGAACTTAAACCAGTGACTTAAAAACCCAAACCTGTTTTGTTTTGTATTAATCCTAAATTCAAAATATATTATATTGTTCTGGCAACACAGTCACAACTGAAACAATAGTGATTCTTTAACCTTTGCAGTTTTGGGCAAAAGCTTTGTGCTTCTTCTATACAATGCTGTTAATGTGTTTGTAATGAATCTGTTGGAAATGTGCAGCCTGGGTAATATTTTCTATTCACTTTACACACTCTACACATTAGATATTTAAAGTGCAAATACAGTGGAACCTCGGATTGTGAGTAACACGGTTTACGAGTGTTCCGCAAGATGAGCAAACATTTAAATAAATTTTGATTTGAAAAATGAGCAAGTCTTGGTTTACGAGTGCCGAGTATCATGTATCCCGCATGAGCCTCTTATTTTGAATAATGTATGTCGATGTAACTATAGTAACAGCTCTTTCACAGAAACCTGTATGGCTGACCTACCACAGAAAACAGGGATAATAAAGTTTTACAGATAATCTATAAAATTAACTGTAAAATATAAATAGAAAAAAAGTATAAAATATTCATTTAATATACTTTCAGAAAAGATAATTAACATGCTGTTACTGGAAAAGAATCAGCATTAGGGTGGTAACAGTAACTCCACTTTATACCATTATAGATCACTGAACAGCAGTGGGGACAGAACACAGGAAGTGGTGGAGTGAAAAGTGTGAAAAGCAACTGCGCACAGACATACAGTATGTCACAAAAGTGAGTACACCCCACACATCTCTGCAAATATTTAGTTCTATCTTTTCATAGGACAACACTGCATAAAAGACTCTTTGAGACAATGAAAAGTCGTCAGTGTAGAGTTTGTATAGAATGTAAATTTATAGTCCCCACAAAAAAACAAAAAATACAGTCAATAATAGCTGAACCCCTGGCAACAAAAGTGGGTACACCCCTAAGAGAAAATGTACAAATTGAGCACAATTAGTCATTTTCCTTCCCCTTTGTCATGTGACTCATTAGTGTGACACTGTCTCAGGTGTCACCAGATAGCAGGTCAGTTAAATTTGGTATAAAAACTCTTCCACTCTCTCAACCTGGCCACTGAAAGTTCAACATGGCACCTCATGGCAAACAACTCTCAGTAACATGAAAAAATTAATTGTTGCTTTACATAAAGATGGCCGAAGCTATAAGGAGATAGCCAACACTCTGCAACTGTGCTGCAGCACAGTGGCCAAGACCATCCAGCGCTTTAAGAGGACAGGTTCTTCTCAGAACAGGCCTCGCCATGGTCGGCCAAAGAAGCTGAGTGCACGTTCTCAGCATCAGATCCAAAGATTGGCTTTGGAAAACAGACGGATGAGTGCGTCCAGCATTGTTGCAGAGATTGAAGGGATTGGAAGCCTGTCAGTGCTAAGACCGTACGCCGCACACTGCATCAAATTGCTCTGCATGGTTGTCGTCCTAGAAGCAAGCCTCTTCTAAAGATGATGCACAAGAAAGCTCGCAAACAATTTGCTGCAGACCTGCAAACCAAGGACCAGGATTACTGGAACCATGTCCTGTGATAAACCTATTTGGTTCAGATGGTGTCAAGTGTGTGTGGCGGCAACCAGGTGAGGAGTACAAAGACAAGTTTATCTTGTCTACCGTCAAACATAGTGGTGCTCCAATATGGTGCCACCGAGTGTGTTGTTAAGAGTGGGAGCCCCAACGGGAAGCGTTGAGACGTGTGGTGATTTATGTGTACTTTGGCGGGGATTAATCGATTAGGGCAAGCACCTCGCAGTACTAAGGAAAAATGATTATTTATTTATTCATTTATTTATTCTTCTCCAGACCTTTATTTCATTATCTCTAGCGAGATATATTGTTTATCTTTTAGGCCTCTTTTTAGTTATTTTTCTTTTTTAAAATCTTTTTCACTTTTCTTCTCAGTTTTTTTATGTTCTCTTTTTTTATCTTCTCACTTTTCTTTCTAGTTTTCTCTTTTCTCCTCTTTGTCTTTTGATTTCTCTTTTCAGTTTTCTCTTCTCTTAATACTTTTTACTTTCCTCTTTTCCTTATACCAGAACAACGCTCTCATACCTGGTGCTATTTAATGTTCACACATAGGTGTACTGGTTTTTTGGGGGGGGGGGGGGGGGGGGTTAAATAACCCGCTGGACAGGTGTAGTGCGTCTTCTCTGATTGGCAACATGGCGGGGTTGCCTAGCAACCACAGCCATCCGCTGCTCTGCCTGCCTATAAATCTGCAGATTCGCTCTTCGCGCGGTTGGCCATGTTACAGATGTCTTCTCATAATAAACCTCAATTAACTGATGTCTTTTTCTATACAGTTAAAGGGGTGGATTTTTTTTTCTGTGTTCCTGATTCTGTGACTGGTTAAAATGTAAACACTGGTTAATGTATTCTATCACAAATACTATCCTTGTGAAACTATATTTCCTAAAATTAGCAATAATTGAAGCAACATTTGTAAGTATAATATAAGAAAGAAACTGATCTGCATCCAGTTTAACGGTTTGTTAATGAGATAAATTATATTAATAATAAGCTATATGATGATAGCATTTATGTTCTCAGTTCAGCCAAGAAAAAACATTGATAAAGTCCAGACCCATGTTCTGCTGTGTGTGTGTGTGTGTGTGTATATATATTTTGAGGAACCACACTCAGAGCCCACAGAGTGTCTAAAAAAAAAAAAAAAACTTCCTCTTGGTTCTTCTGTTCAGCTGCTATAATATCGGCACTGTATAGAGAGATGCCAAAGTAAAAAGCATAATGCTTAATAAGCAGTTGAGCTGTTTATGAGCTGATTTAGCATAACCAGTTGCTACATCTGCATGTTTTTAAACAGTCAGAGATACATGCACAGAAACTCTGCCCAGACTCTAACCAACACTTAGAATCCAACTGCAAACTCTGGAGCAGTGATGCAATGATGTACACATACAGTACATGTGTGATGATGTTTCGGGGTGATAAAGTTGCACATTTCATTTACATTTACAACATTTGCTAAAGAATTTTTGGAGCAACTCTAAAGTCCCAATCAATAAAAGATATCCTCAAACCTCAAACCCTAGACAGGGACTAAAAGTACCATCAGTAAAGTATGAATTTTTATTTATTTATTTATTTTTTAAATCAAGTGGCAATTTAAGCATTGGTGAATGGTACATATAGTCATAATGGAAGTTTGTTTAACCCCCTTGCTGTTAGCTCAGAGAAGACCCATGATGCACATCCTCCTGTGAGAGGAAGTATTTTAAACATGACATGAGCAGCTACAGGAAGCAAGTGGAACTATATATATATATATAGTATAGCAATGGGGTGATGTGGGAGAACTTTGTCAGCACACAATTTATTTTTCAAATATTACAGGAGTTGGACAATGAAACTGAAACACTTTCCAATTTAGTGTTGGAGGTTTCATGGTTAAATTTGACCTGCCTGGTGGCCGATCTTCATTGATTGCACATTCCACCAGTAAGAGCAGAGTGTGAAGGTTTAATTAGTAAAGTAATTGCACATGTTTGCTAAAAATATTGTAATGCACACAACATTATGGGAGACATATCAGAGTTCAAAAGAGAACAAATTGTTGGTGCGCGTCTCGCTGTCAAATCTGTGACCAAGACAGCAAGTCTTTGTGATGTATCAAGAGCCGCGGTATCCAGGGTAACGTCAGCGTACCACCAAGAAGGTCGAACCACATCCAACAGGAGTAACTGTGGACACAAGAGGAAGGGAAGGCCGTCTGAAAGGGATGTCCGGGTGCGAACCTGCAGTGTATCCAGAACACATAAAACCACAGCTGCCCGACTCACTGCAGAATGATGTACATGCAAATACAAAATGCACTTTTTAAACGATTTCATTTAGTAAGGGAAAAAAATTTGTCCCAACCTACCAGGCCGTAGGTGAAAAAACAAATTTCTAAATCTAATAATATACAGTGTACAGCTCCAGCAAAAATAAGAGAGCACTGCAAAATGATCCGTTTTTTTTTTTTTTTTTTTTACAGGTGCATGTGTTTATGAGATGAACTGTTTTGTTGAATTTTTTTGTGAAATGCTGACAATATTTCTCCTAAATTCAAAATATAACTATTGTTATTTAGAGTGTAGATTTAAAGGAAATTACATCACAACACATCCAAATAGCTCAAGATCATGCATTTGTAGAGCTTTAATAACTCAAATAAAACAAAATGCAAATAATGTGTAAACAAATTGTGTTAATGCTTGTGTTGGCTCTCCATCAGTTTTTCACATTGCTGTTGGTGACTTTATACCACTTTTTGTTTTTGCAAAGAAGCGAACATGCTCAGCTTTACTTGATGGTTTGTGACCGTCATGAACTTCCTCTTGATGACATTCTGGAATTTTTATGGTCTTTTATCTTTTTTACAGACTGTGTATATATATATATATATATATATATATATATATATATATATATATATATATATATATATATATATACACACACACACACACACCTTGCATTTTCTCTTAAATTTTTTGTTGATAAA
Organism: Clarias macrocephalus; assembly: GCA_011419295.1. Classification (NCBI taxonomy): domain Eukaryota; kingdom Metazoa; phylum Chordata; class Actinopteri; order Siluriformes; family Clariidae; genus Clarias; species Clarias macrocephalus. The sequence continues at coordinate 109,701 of JAAGKR010001489.1, forward strand.
CCATAGTAAAAACAAAAACATGGTAAATGAAATATCTGAAATAACTTTTCTTGTTTCACTTTTTTAAAGTTATAAAACAAATAATGATATAAAATCAAAACGTATAATTGAAATTAATATAGACAATGTACAATGTGCATTTTTATAATAAAATATTTACACGCAACTCATGTTCATTTATTCATTCATTAATTTTCACTACTAAAGGTTCAAATCATTTACAAAAAAAACATGCAAACATTTTTAACCAAAACAATATAAGACTTAAATAATTTTAGTAAAAAAATGCAAAAAATCCCAATGTGATATTCAACATATAAAATATTGCAGAAAAGATATGAAAGAATATATTATAAGGACTGTAATAATTTCGACCCTTGTGCATGGGTGGCACCACATACACATGGACACGAGGCGAGGTCTTCTGGGAAAAAGATACATTTATTTATAAAAAAAATGGGGAAGGATATTGGAGGAGGGAGGAAGGATAAAATGGGAGGAAAAGAGTGATGGTGTGCATGTGCAGGTTCATTGGCAGTGCCCAGCTGGCATGTGGGCACATGGCTGGCGAATGGCGCGGTGGGAAGAGTGGCAGACTGGAGGACGCAGAGGTAGCGCTGAACGCAAGCCAAGACCAGCCCCTCCTAGATCTCTCTGGGTGCGGCTATGGGCGGGAGTCTCTCCTGCACATCTGTCGGCTGGGCGGCTTTCCCGGCTGGGATCAGAGGCCTTAACACAGTCCTCTCTGCAGCCTTTTCCTCTTCGGCAGCGGGGATGTGGAAAGTCAACCAGCCGACGGATGTCCAGTAAAAATTTACCCTTTTTCCTGTAAGACCTCGTCTCATGTCCGTGTGTCTATGGTGCCACACGTTCAAGGTTCAAACCCATTACAGTACATAAAGAGGCTTAATTAGTAACATAAAAAATCTAAATTATAAACAAAACAACAGTTTCATAAATAAAAAAATATTATTTCCTAATTTAAATAAAATATATCAACATATTAATTTCAGTGTTTTCTAAACATGTTTTTCACGCGTCATCATTTTATGTAAACTATAGATAATAAACTATTGTAAATTCAATTAGAAGTATGATAAGTTTGTATGATAAAATAAAAAATAAAGACTTTAATAAAGTTACAACTGAAAAGACTAAAGAATAAAGAACAAAATGCTTCTGAAGTCCATGTAATTTAATTAAACTCTAATTAACAATGATGATAATAAGAAATGGAAAACTACCCAGTTTAACCATGTTATTGTTTATGGACTGATATTGGATAATGGTTCTACACTACACTGCACAGTTTGCATAAATTCCATCGTCCTCATATTCATTGTCCAAAGCACATTTTTTTATATTGGCATCAAGATTAATGTAGTCATTATCCGAGTCCTCTGAATCCTCTCTCTGTTGGCGAATAGTTTCTGCATTTTCATAATCAGCTTCGTCATCTGTCTCAGATTCTCCTTGGGGATCCTTGTGTGTGGTTCTGGCACCTATAAATAAATTTCAATAAAAAGCACACAACCTTGTTGGTTATTGTTTTCTGTAGAGAAATAAATTGTACATATATAACATCCTAAATGTTTTTAGTCAATTTGCCATTAATTAGCTTTTTATTTAGGAAAAAGTTAATTAGATACATTTTTAATCCATAAATAATCCCAGACACAGAACCACTTTCATCTAATACCGTTATCTCCTCTTAAACAACACTTTGTCTATTTAATAATTGATTTTAAATTGTTCCAAATTACCTCTGAACCCCGTGTTGTTCTGTTCATGGCTAACATGAGCTACAAAGCTATGTAGTTATAGCTACATCACTGTAATATTCAGCACAATCAGCCCGACCTCAAGGGTGATGGATTAATTGTGTAACAACTATTACGTGTCATTCCATCAATAGCTCTGTCGTGAAGTTAAGACAAGAAAGCTCAAACTCCTCTGTCCTGAAGAGTTTCTATTGTTGAAGTGGTAGCTGTACCTCAGACATTTAAAAGTGTTCACACTAGAGACTTTTACCACATCTGTGGAGTGTTCAATGTACAAGTCTCTTTTAAGGTTGTTACTACAGAATCAATGCAACAATGATAAAATTAAACATGATATATTTTTTTTATCTGCACTGCTTCTCAAAAACGGTGTTAAAGAAAATGAACCAGCTGTAAGAATGCAACAGCCCTGTGGTTTAAAACAAAATTACATTAGTTCCATCTTCACAGGGATTTTTTTTTAAACAATTAATTTTTTTTATTTTTTATTTTTAAACTCACACTGTGTATCCTTCATTTTATCCTCTTGATCGTTTTGTATTTTTTGTGTCTTCACAAAGCAAATGATGACTGGCACTAAGATGAGAAGCAGTCCTGCTGTCACTCCAACACCAATGTAAGGAGCCAGAGATGCTGAGGGAGAAAATCATCATCATCATCGTCATCATCGTCATTATTATTGTCAAGCTTTGTAAAATGTAAACTGCAAATCTCACACAAAACAACAGAAGAAATATATTTTACTGTACCTTTCACAGTGATGAACACGGGTTCACTGGCAGTGGACTTAAAGGAACGTGAAGACACACTAACTTCATAAGTACAGCTGTAGTTTCCCTGATGGACAAAATCTGCCTCAGGAAAGAGGAAGACAGCTGAGTGGTTAACAGCTGACTGAGTTCTGGTGATGTTGGATCCACTGAGCTCCAAATGGAAGGAGCCTCCTGGATACTGAGGTTCAGTGGAGCAGATGATGGAGAAGCTGAAACCCCTTGTTACTTCTGGTCCATCACCATCACTGAAGGATATATTGGGCTGCGGCAGTTTCACTAGAAAACAAGAGACATGGTTTGACCAGAACTTAAAATATGAAAGGGGTTAATTTAAATCAAATTGGTAATGATGAAAGTAACAGAACTAGAGTACAAACAGAGCTGCAAGTATTATCTTGTTCCGACAAAAAATCCAGAAAATGTCTCTTACCCACAGTGATGGTAATGGAGCTGCTCCTGGATGATGTGGAGTTACTTTCCCTGTATGTGTAGTCACAGGTGTACTGGCCCTGATGTGATTCATCTACAGTCAGAGTAAATGTTGTTGTAGTTTCTGCAGTTTGTTTCTTTATTAATGTCCCAGTTTTATATAAACTGAAGTCTACAGAGATGCATGTTGGGCTGGGTGTGGAACATCTGAACTGAAGGACTTCTCCAGGTGAGACCACCGAGTTTGGGGAGATCCGGGTCAGTGTGGGAGTCTGCAAATCTTAAAGGAAAGAAGTATATTCAATTATTTTGTAAATGTTTTCATTTTAAACATGGTTCTGCAACAACAGACACTACCAACTTACTTGAGCACACGACTCCAGCATCTTCACCATGTCCACAGTTCTCTACTCCAAATCCTCTGTGTGAGCACTGATCTATGTAGCTCTCAGTTCCAGTACACTGAACATCATCCAGCCAGGTTGGTTCACTTCCCTGACCAAAGCGGGCATTATGAGGAGCACTGACTGCTTTACCACATCCAAGCTGTCGACACACCACCTCTGCATCCTTTAAGTCCCAGTCATCATCACACACTGTTCCCCACTGGGCTTTGTGCTGGATCTCCACTCGACCACAACAGTTACTCGCACCATTCACCAGCCTGATCTCATTATGAACTGATTCATTAAATAAAAACACATATATTTAAAAAAATGTTTCAAAGTTAAGACTTTTTATCAGGTTTGCATGTGAGCTGTAAAATGAAATAACACTAGAAGTAATTCTAAAAACAGGCTGTAGCCAATTGTATAGACTCTACAATACTCAGTTATTGATAGTAGTAGTCGAAGTTTTAGTCCACCTATTCAACAATCAGTGACTATCAGTATTAATGCTTTAGTCTACTTACTAATCCTATTTATATAATACTTATACTTATATTTGGTGTTATAAATGCCAATAGCCTAAATAACTTATTAATTTATAACACTGTTCGGATGAACATCATCTTACCCACAGTGATGGTAATGGAGCTGCTCCTGGATGATATGGAGTTACTTTCCCTGTATGTGTAGTCACAGGTGTACTGGCCCTGATGTGATTCATCTACAGTCAGAGTAAATGTTGTTGTAGTCTCTGCAGTTTGACTCTTTATTAAAGTCCCAGTTTTATACAAACTGAAGTCTACAGAGATGCATGTTGGGCTGGGTGTGGAACATCTGAACTGAAGGACTTCTCCAGGTGAGACCACAGAGTTTGGGGAGATCTGAGTCAGTGTGGGACTCTGAAAATCTTACATTAAAGAAATGTATTTAATTATTTTGTAAATGTATTTAACCTAGACAGCATTTTGCTACAAAGATGAGTAACTTACCTGAGCACACGACTCCAGCATCTTCATCATGTCCACAGTACTCTACTCCAAATCCTCTGTGTGAGCACTGATCTATGGAGCTCTCAGTTCCAGTACACTGAACATCATCCAGCCAGGTTGGTTCACTTCCCTGACCAAAGCGGGCATTATGAGGAGCACTGACTGCTTTACCACATCCAAGCTGTCGACACACCACCTCTGCATCCTTTAAGTCCCAGTCATCGTCACACACTGTTCCCCACTGGTTGTTGTGCAGGATCTCCACTCGGCCACAGCAGTTACTTGCACCATTCACCAGCCTGATCTCTTTATAAGAATTTAAATATTATAAATAAAACAGTTAAAAAAACAGTCTAGGAAATAATTAATTTAAATATCAAAGCTATATTCAAACTAGAATTTTAGCTGAACAATTAAATATGTGCAGTGTACATATAATAAAATAAATAAATAAATGCACCTTATTTCTGCAAGTGTTGCACATTTCTTTACCTTATAAAAATTGCAGTCAGTAAAACTTATTTAATCTTAATAAGTGCAGGTCACATATTTGCTGATGGAAAGAATTAAAGCTCAAAATGACAGATGTTTACAGGTTATCATGTAAGACTTACTGACACCCAAAGATTGTTTCTTTTTTTCTGCAGATATACAGTACATGAAATAAGACAAATATTGCCAAAAACCATATTATATTTTGCACCTTTGAGCAATTATATGCAAATGTGTCCAGTATAATGACAAAAATAAATTTGTGTATCACTTGTTCTCTTGTTTTTTCAATATGAAACCAAATATAAAAAAATTTGAAAACCAGTCGCTTTTTTTATTTGTTTCCTAAACCAAAATGGAAAAAAGTACTGTATAATGGCTTGTTTTCTGATTTCTGATTTTGTGCACAAACCAAAAATACTAAACACTTTCCTTTTTTTTCATTGGACACAACTAGCATGACTCAGAAGATTTTACATGTGCTGAATAACTATTATTTTTATTTCATTTTCCTGGATGAGCTTTAAACGTTTAAACCTCTGATGAGCTACGGTTAAAAGGCAGCTCTTCCTAAAGAAGGGCTAATCAGCCTCATGTGGATTTTAGGGACGGCCTTTTAGACTTTTAATTAGAACAGTGCTGGAAGTGGAAAATAACTTCTGTGAGCTCCACACAATCATAGCAATATGACAAAATGATCATATCAAATAAATAACATAATGCATTATTTCCTTATATTTATGATTATGTAGGATAAATGTTTTATAATAATAATAATAATAATAATTATGATAATTATTATTATTATTATTATTATTATTATTATTATTATTATTATTATTATTATTATTATTATGTCGAACTAAAAAATGGTTTTGCACCCCATCTAGTGTGTCCTCTGTCTAATGCCCAGAGCTGTGTACTGCATAGTGGAACCTTGGCTTACGAGCATAATTTATTTCGGAAGTGGGGTCATATCTCAAAACACTCATAAATCAAAGCAAATTTTCCCATAAGAAATCATGAAAACTCTAATTATTCATTCCACAGCTCCCAAAAATAAAAACATAATAATTAATACAAAATATAAAGGAAAAAAAAACAACTTAACCTGCACTTTACCTTAAAAAGTACAAATAAATCTAGTTAGATAAGTGTTTCTGTTATGCGCTCGGGCCGTGTGTGTGTGTGTGTGTGTGAACCTAAAGTAAGAGGAGAGGAGGAATAAGACCCCCGCTCTCCCTATTCTCATATTACACAATAAACCGTCCTCCTCTCTTAGTTGAGTTTCACACTCACACACACACACACACACACACACACACACACACACATACACACATACACACAGAAGATTGTTTTATCTGAAAAATTAGCAAGGAACATCGCTAATCATTCTCGCTAACAGAATCACTGCGTTAAAAAAAAGGGGGGAAAAAAGCAAATTAACCTGCACTTTACCTTTAAAGAATTGTGATAGAGCAGAGTTTCTGTGTAGAGCAGAGAGAGTGTGTGTGTGTCTGTGTGTAAAGGCGAGAGGAGGAGGGGTGTGTTTAAAGCAGTACATGCGCCCTGTACACATACATACAAACAGAAAATAAAAGATGTTTTACACACACACACGTGGTGACAGTATTATAGTAAACAGTACACACGCGCACAGATGTTGATTATACCAGTGAGAGACGAGAACCCACAATTCCGCAGCGCAAGAGAGAGAAAAACCATTGGCTTAGTTGTGATCACGTCACGCTCTGCGTCATAACAAGGACCGCATGCGTGATACATGATACTCGGTACTCGTAAACCAAGATGGTGATGATTTTGAGTTAATAGTGTACAAAACACAATTCTTTCCCTCTCTTGTATAAATCCTCGGTAAGGGCAAAGGCCCCGAAAGGATTTTAACTCTTCATGATTAGTTCTCGCATAGAGCTCTGTTTATTTTGGGTTTTCAGTTTCCTTTTGTTTTCCTTTTAAGTTTCTAATTAATAATCCCACGCCATCTCTAAATTGGAAGGTCTTCCCGTATGTGTCACTCTCACAACTCCTATTTCATTGACCCTCTCCGAAGCCCCGCATTAGGGCTCTTATACACATTATAACATCTCATGGTGTGGCTCTCTATACCAGACCACATAAAAATAATAACTTTATTTTTTTTTTTGCGTTTTTAAAATGGTCATTGTCTCAAAGCAGCTGTGTGTATGAGTGAGAAAAAACGTGTTAAGATAATAATGAGATTGTCCCTGATGAGCAAGTCAAGTGTGTCGGCGACGGTGGAAAGGAAAAACTACCTGAGATGGCAATAGGAAGTAACCTTGAGAGGAACCAGACTATGCAACTAACATTTAATGCAAGATGACAGACTGGTCAATCCCTTAATTTGCTGTGCTAATTGCACTTTGATTAAAAGTGTTCAGTGCCACTTTACATCTCTTCTTTGCAGAATCCTTTACTGTACTTGCACTCCTTCAATAAAGATTCTTTCTTGTGAAGTTTGTGAAGGCCCAGTCACTTGACTAAATACACCTTTGAGAAATGTTAATGAACATTTTGCATAAAGAAAAAAAAATACCTTAGTAATTTTTTCCTTTATCACATTTATTTTGGTTCATTGGTCATGTTGTATTAACTTGTATCAAATTGTATTAACTACAGTGCCATGAAAAAGTTGCCGATTCCTGAATTATTGTTGCATATTTGTCTCAGTTAAATAATTGAGATTAAACAAATTTGAATATTACACAAAGATAACCAGAGAAAATACAAAATGCAGTTTTTAAATGATTATCTAATTTATTAAAGGGAAAAGGTTGTCTAAAAACCTACCTGGCCTTATGTAAAAAAAAAAAAAAAAAAAGTAAACCCAATAACTACAACCAAGTGATTGCGATAATTGGAAATGAGTCTTTCACTTCTCTGTGGAGGTATTTTGACCCACTTTTCTATTTAGAATGGCTTTAATTGGAGGATTTTCAAGCATGAATAGCTTGTTTTATAACAATTGTATTTGACTGGAATTGCCAACAAATCTATTGACAGGATAACTTGCATTTTTCTTGATAACAGCAAAAATAACTTTATATGCTCTGTCATTTTTGATTGCACGCATACGTGTAAAGGGTCTACTTTCATTTGCATATAGTACATATAAACAAAACATTGTTTTTTTGTAAAATAAAAGAAAATAAACAAGGTGTGCTTTCCATGATCTTAGTCTCCACAAATAGTCTTAGTCTCTACTTCATACACAGAGGTAGAAAGTAACGAATGACATTTACTCGCGTTACTGTAATTGATTAGTTTTTTTCTTCATGTACTTCTACTTTTTAAAGTAGCTTTTAAAATCTGTAATTTTACTTTTACTTAAGTATGTTTTGTTTAAAGTTTTGTAATTCGCTACATTTTAAATCATATGCGCCACTGAGTAAAAGAAATGAATGCAAAAATATTCTGCTTTGTATAAACGCTTGGTTGCTCTCGCGCGTGTGTATCGTGTCCTGGTCGCGCGCCGCTCCAGACTCCACTCCAGGTTTTCTGACTGTTTCCCCACATCGGCATCTACCCGACCTTCCACACGGCCGCTTCCGCCCTGAGAGTGACGTCATCAACCAGCGCCATCAGATATAAACCGGAGAGAGACGCGGGAAAGAGGGAAGAGGTTGTGATTTTGCCGTTTTTATATTTGGTTGTGACTTTTTGCCTCCCATTGACTTTGATTATTGCTTTGGTTGGTCTTTGTATATATTTGTAGATAATTTCACTGTATGTTTGTGCACTCAGCAGTAGTCGGGGTTTGGCTGCCATTTATTTTGGGAAGAGGGAATTTATTCACTGTTTTTGGTTTAGGGAGTCGGGGAAGGGACCTGGATTTGTGTTTTTGTTTGTGTTGTTTTTTTTTTGTTGTTGTTGTTGTTGTTGTTGTAGTTAATCCAGCTACTAAATATAAATGCCATTTAGTTTATTATTTTGGCCTGGGTCCACCTTGAATCTGATCCTCCTCATGTGTGTGTGTGTGTGTGTGTGTGTTTTTGTAAAGCAATACAAACCTCATTATTTCATCAGTTAATGACTGGATCTAGTTCTTTCTGCCATATACCACCATTTCCATACAGTATATAACAGAACCCTGATCCAGTCTTTTGCTGTACGGCCGACACTAGACTGGGACGTGACGTCATATTTCATATAAGCACAAGAAAGACAACAGCTTTATTATGCAAAGGTGTTCCTTCAGTTAAAAACAACTAGTTTGAGATTTATATCTGCTCATCTTTTTTTTAACTACACTAGAACGCCTCATCCCACCCGCTGTTAAAAAAAAAAAAAAAAAAAAAAAAATCAGTAACGTTTACTCTGAGTACATTTTTTGAGCTACTTTTTACTTTTACTTGAGTAGATTTTTATAATGGTAACTTTACTTGTACTTCAGTAAAATTTCACTGAAGTAACAGAACTTTTACTTGAGTACAACATTTTAGTACTCTTTCCACCTCTATTCATACATTGACATGAGAAATATATATATAGAAAGCTTAAAGTAAAATGAAGCAAGTCAACTTAAAAAATTTTTTTTTTCTCAGTTTATATAATCTGTATGAAACCAAGGTGAGGTACAGTCCTCTGTCACACTTTTTCATTTGATAATGACCTTAGATGGGACATGCCCACATGCTATGCACAGGGTAAATATTTATGGTAATGCCCCAAGATAATGCCATAGAAAACATCAAGTTTACAAAGATTTATTGACTTTCCTAGGTGTTTGGAAGATGGCACACAATACAGACGAGGAAGCACTTCAGATGGTTCAAAACAATGAGAAAGAATTTACCTTTTCCTTAAAAAAAGATTGCAACAAACTGCTACATTTTAAAGAGCGAATTGATTCAGCAGAGGATATTTAAGCAAGCTTTGATGATGGGCAAGTTATTAATTAATATTTTCCACACTATATTTTGTCTTTTTATGGCTTATTTTTTTTTAAAGGTTGTGCTGAATACAGGGTAATCAGACTTTAGCTCAGGGGCCCCAAAACACACTCAGACCCCAGAGGGTTTTAAGGTAATGGAGTTTAAGTGTGTATTTTGACTATGCCACTCCAAAACCTTAATTTTGCTTTCATGAACAATTTAGATGTGGACTTGCTGGTGTGTTTTGGATCATTGTCCTGCTGCATAACACAAGTGCCCTTGAGGTCACGAACGAAGGCCAGACACACTTCTTTAGGAAATTTGGTTAGAACGCAAAATTTATGGTTCCACCAATATAGCAATTCATCCAGGTGCTGAAGCTGCAAAGCACAGACCACCACCATGTGTGACATGTATGATGTTCTTTTTATGAAACACTGAAGGTTTTATCTCTGGTGATGTAATATTAATTAAATTATTTGATGATTTCAATCATTTATGTTTGACAAATATGAAACAAAAAATATTTGAAAAGGGGGAAATACTTTTTCATGACACTGTAATTCAGCCATTAAAACAAAGTTGCGTTTATTGCGATTCTAATTACTTTTTCTGATGATGCAGTAATGTAATGCATTACATTTTAAATGCATTTAATTTGATTACAGTTACCAATGTCAATACCATTACGTTACTAGCATTATAAATGTGTGGACACTGGTGGCTCAGTGGTAGGTGTTTCACCTGCCCGGCGGAAGGCCCGGGTTTAATTCCCAGCTGAGCCCAAACCCCAGCCACTGGATGCACTGCCAGGCCCAATGCCCGGGTAAAATGGGCGGCGGGGGGGGGGGGGGGTTGCATCAGGAAGGGTACTTGTGCCAAGCTTGTATGTGCGCTGTGATGACCCCTTGCTGGGAGCAACCGAAAAACCAACAACTAGAGTTACAAATGTAGTGTTTTTGCCACCTAGCCCCTTCAAACACCTGCAACAGGAGGGGACGCCTATGTGTGAGCAGGTTAAGGTGCATGCCGTGACGGATGTTTTCAAAGTAACTTGAAAGTAATTGGTAATCTGATTTTTACATGTAATAATCAGTAAGCAAATTACAATTCTAAAGTAGTAATGAGTAATTTATAGTAGATTAATTCTTTTGAGTAACTTACCCAACACTGTTCTTAACATAAAATGTGCATGTCCAATAAGACAACTATATTCATAAAAAAATAAAAAATAAATGGCAAACTCTCATAGAATTAATTTTGGCTTAACATATCAAATATTTTTGTGTGTCTATCTGTTAATATGACAGCCAGTTAACTTCAATACATTATGGAGTGTAGCTGCCAGTTCTGAAAATCTATATCCACTTAATTTGATTAACATTTACTAAAACCACTAAGATGGCAACAAAATAAATAGGTTTACTGTACCTGAACAGGTAACACCAGCATCTTCGCTATGGCTACAGTCATGTGAACCAAATCCATTATGAGTGCACTGTGTGATGCTGCTTTCACTTCCAGAACACTGAACATTATCCATCCATATTGGGTCACTTCCCTGACCAAAGGCAGCACTTTGATGAGCGCCGATAGCATTACCACATCGACGCTGTCTACACACCACCTGTGCATCATTCATGTCCCAGCCATCATCACACACTGTTCCCCACTGGTTATTATAATAGACTTCCACTCTACCAGAGCAGGAGTGACTGCCACCAACAAGTCGTATGTTAGTGCCATCTAAGAGAAAACACAATGATTGTTTATATTAATCAATGATAATGATTCTTGTTATAATTCTACAATTAAATAAAAATCCCTAAATAATCCACATTATTTGCATTATAAACCTGATATCCTATTGTATGCAATTTATTACTGTTAAAACACTATATCTCATCTGTTAAGAGTGTGTATCACTTGTGTCACAACTCCGTTCTTTATTCTATTTCTCATCTTTCCTAGGAAGGTAAAATTTAAAAATTTCATCTTAAAATGTCATCATATTACTCTGGTGGAAAAACCAGACAACATATACTTTGCATTATAGTTCTCCTGGTGCAAAAACAGCTAATGTAATTAGATCTAGCCTACCTGGTTGAAGCGTTTTGCTAGGTAACTGAAAACTAGTGAAAATCTGTTTATGTGATTACAATAGTGAAGAATGCAGGGGCAGTCAATAAACCGTCTTCTGTACTGTACATGATCTTCAGGAAGAAATCAAGCAGGCATCGATTGATCGAGTGACACCAGAGTACTGCAGTCTTTTTGACTCTATGCAGAGCCAGATACTACAGGTTTTGAAGAATAAAGCACTTCATACCTAATGTTAATTGTTGTATAGCAATTTCAGTGCATGAACAATTTATTATTCCTATGATCTTGATTGTTGTTATGTAAAAAAAAAAAAAAAGAATAGCAATCACTGTATTGTACAACCATTTAAACCACACAGTACTGGCAGGCATGAATATTGGTAATACATTCATTGAAACATTTACTGTTTGGCATTATAAATAAATGAATGTAAATAGAATGTAAATGGCATTACCCATCAAAAAACAATTAAATCACCATGAAAAGCTTCAACTAAACTATACGTAAACACTTAAAGTAGCTTAACACTTTTAAGTACTTTAATTATATCTATTACAGTGTGTATACACAACTTTGACACAAATATTAATTCACGAAAATGTGATCAAGAATGCAAAACCATCAACATAAGTAAAAACAACAACATATCATTAGAATACAACTTTTGCTATAAGCTCAGGCAATCCAACCTCACTCACTATCACTCATTCTCTATAGCGTTTGTCCTTTATAGGGTTACAGGAGGTCTGGAGACTATCCAGGGGGACTAAATATGATACACCCTGGACAGGGTGGTAGTCCATTACAGGGCACAAGCACACACAGTCACTGACACACTGTGGGCACTTTGGAAATGGCAAATAGCCTAATATGCATGTCTTTGGACTGTGGAAGGAAACCAGAGTACCCAGAGGAAACCCATCAAGCACAGGGAGAACATGCAAACTCCATGCACACAGAGATGGGAATCGAGCCTGGCTGGCCGAGAATTGAACCCGGACCCTGGAGGTGCAAGGCGACAGTGCTAACCAGTACAGAATTTTTAACTTGATGCCACTGATCTGTAGAGAAAATGTAATTCATTCAAATGGAAAATTCACTCACCAGCCAACAGAGAAGCTCCAAAAACACTGGCTATGGAGAGAAAATAAAGAGGAGCAACTTCATTAAACCAGTGACTTAAAACCTCAAACCTGTTTTGTTTTGTATTAATCTTACATTCAAAATATATTATATTGTTCTGGCAACACAGTCACAACTGAAACAATAGTGATTCTTTAACCTTTGCAGTTTTGGGCAAAAGCTTTGTGCTTACAGGAATCTATTTTAACGCCTCACTTTCTTTCTGTACTGTGTAATGTATATATATTGGGTGGTAACAGTAACTAGACTTTATCATGTCATAGATTATTGAACAGCAGTGAGGACAGAACACAGGAAGTGTGAAAAAAGTAAGTACCATGGGCAATGGAATATTATTTTAAAAGTTATTATGAAACCAGTATTTAAATATATAGATCAGTGTTGAATAGGAGAAATCTGTTCCAAATAATTATAAAGACATACATCAAGGAATTACAAAGAACAGTTACACATACTCTACAATTATAAACAATATTAAGTTAAAGATAAATGTATTGATAAGAATGTTGACTTTACCTAGCATTAAATAGAGACAAAGTCTCAGCATCCTGGTCCTTAAAGCGGTATTCAGTTTGGTGTCACTCACTGAGTCCACTCCTGCCGCCTACTCAGAATGAAACTCATGAGACCATCATGGCCTTTTTCTATACATTTAAAGAGGCAGACTTCTTTTGGGGGGGTGGGGGGGGGAGGGGTTAGTTCCTGTTTCTGTGACCTGTCAAAATGTAATATTAATATAACTCCTATTCTATAACAAACAGTTGTCTAGACCACATTTCTTACAATTATTAATAATTAAAGCAACATTTTTGAGTATAGAATTTTACATTACATACTGATCTGCACCCAGTTTAATGGTTTATTAACAAGAGCAATTATATTGCCATGGACACAAAAGAGCTTTTATGCTCTTTGTTCAGCAAAAAAAAAATACATTAGTCAAGTATAGAGAAATGTTTACGCTTAGTTTGAGGAAACCACACACTTCGTCTTAGTACTTCCGTCCATCTACCATGGTATCAAAACAGTACACAGAGGGGTGACAAACTAAAACTAACAAAGATTAGTAAGCAGTTATTATGAGCTGATTTAGCACATATCAGCTTCATATA
>JAAGKR010001490.1:0-13724 GCA_011419295.1 Clarias macrocephalus
CAAATTTAGTTTAATTGATCATGACCAAACATAGGTGGAAATATTGCTCGAACAATACTGTCTCACTACCTCCCACATTAACTGGAACACCAATAAAAGAACTGTACGGCTATAAATGATATACTCCCATCAATTTACCTTCCACCTTCTCGCTGTATATGTGCCTCGCTGGTGTGTATTGTGCATGACTGCATTTATGAGACATATCTAAACATGAATACATAAATATGATCTTAACGTGATCACCACCAGCAGCATAATTACCTCCTCCAGACTGTCATCCTGCATTTCAGGTGGCCCCAGGTCAATGCTCTTGCGGCCATCTCTCTTCTGCTTCTGCTTGCTGGGCAGCTTTTTGATATTGCTGCCATGGCTGAGACGGCGCACGGGGCTTGTGAGCCACTTCTTCAGAGTATTTCCAGAGCGTTTGGGTCCTGGGGAGTTGCTGTGGAGGGAAGCGAGTGATGCCTGGGACTGCAGTGCCGCCACCGAGTCCGTCTTCCCATCTGGACCACTGACTGTGTAGTTCTCTGCAAGACAAGCCAGCACATAACATGTCACATATATAATACAAGTCATTACAAGCCATGTAACAGGATGTAAGCCAGACAGAGACATATTTAATTGGTACATGAAAAAAATGACATTTGCAATTTAGTTTTGCCTTTCAGATGCAACTTACAGTAAATAATACTGTACAAAAAAGGGAACAATTCAGTATTGTTCAAATGTATACAAGATGATTCCTAAGTGTTATTCTGAGATTAACATAGTATATGAACACCCAAATACAGCATATATATAAAAAATAGCATAGAATTTAACACACATATTTATGGTTTTCTAAGGTGTGCACACATCATGTAAGCCAGGCGCCATGTACACACTGATGTAACATTACGGTAACTCCGCACACCCACACTGCACTTCATCCATGCAGTCAAATTAGGCAACAAGTGCAAACCACACAGTGCCAAGTCAAAGTCAATATGTGTATCGACTACACTAATTCTTTTGTCTGCAACAGTAATGCACTGTAATTGATCTAGGCTATACTTTGTTGGATTTTACCACAATCCCCAGCACTATGCATATTGCAAGAGTCTTCAAATTTGATGCATATGTGCAGTAAGTAGATCACATTTTTGTAACAATTCTCTTTTTTCCTCTGGTTTAGATACTCATGTTGTCCCTTTCCTGTGCTTTTCAAGTACTGTATATGCAACATAGAAAAAACATTATGGGTACTGTATTAATGGCACGCTGATTCTGATTTGCGCTTGGAAAAAAATATCAACGAGCTATCCCTTTAAGAGTATCAAAAACAGCATTGTACTGTGAGGTTAAACTGTTATTTAGTGATCATCGACTTGGTTTATTCAAACTGGTGATATATATTGTGATGGTTACCGACTCCCATCACTAACTGTAAACGGTTTAGTACCATTATGAACCATTAGTTAGCATTGTTAGCCAGTCACTTAGACACAAGAAATGTTATAGAATACCTAGGATTTACTCGCAAGTTACAAACATATGAGATGATACTAGTCTGTGCTTTAAAAAATAAAAGTTAAACTCAAAAGTTGCAAAAAAAAAAAAAAAGGCTACATTTGGTCTAATAAAGAAATAAACACAACAGAGCATGTACCCGACTGCAGTGTTAGTGCATGCCGATTGTCTGTACTGATGCGGATATTCTCAGAAGCTCCATCATTCAGCTTCACATATATGATTTCCACAACAGTCTTTAATTCAGGTAAATCATCTTCTGAGTTGTTTTGGGTTACACTGTAGTGTACTCCTAAAGGAAGAGAGTTACTGGGCCTAAGCTGTCTCTACTATTGTGACTGTTTGCACTTTAAAATCTTGTGCACAATGTTTAATCTTTTAACGAGAACAGAAGAAGAATCTCACCACACACCTGCATCACCAGGCATACTGTACCTTTTACTGTACCTTGTCCACACATTCTAGTATATTACTTAACACACTAAGACTAGGTGTCTGAGACAGGCTTCTTTCATTTGGTACGACATTAATTTCATTATGATCCACTGCACTCAAGACACGTAAAAAAGAGAGAAAAATGTGACTTTATGCCTGCTCGCTACTAATGAAGTTTAATTATGCATTACCCTAAATCTAAAGAAAATCTAATATTTAAAAATTCCTACATATGTTGTGAGTTTTTTATGTTGTATTAATTAAAATCTAAAAAGATAAAAACTTTTTTTCTTTAGGAAATGAACCACTTGTATATGCTGTGCATTCAGACTCTCTCTCTTTTTTTTTTTTAAATAATGCTGTAGTTTCACAGAAAAACTCTTTCCTCCATTTTCCTTCAAGTAACTCAGCTAAGGTCTGAGACAAAAATTTTTTTTTTTTTGGTGGCCTAAGGCTATAGTGAGATGAGAGGCCCTCGTGGTCAACAAGTGAACAAGGAATCCATGTTGAGAGAGACACGCTGACGACAGCATATGTCCTTGAAAGTGCAGGAGGTGGAAGATTAATTCTAATAAGTAGCCACTGTGCTTTATTATATAAACCAACAAATGCCTATTCACACAAGTGGTTTTGGCTGACAGCTCACTGAAATTACACACCAACCACCAATTCCTTGGAAATGCCTATGGACATATTAAAAAATAAATAAATAAATAAAAACAAAATTGTGGCATCTTGAATTCAGAGATCATAGATAGATCTGTTAGACTGTAATAGCTGCATGACAGTATGACAGGGTGCAATTTGGGAGAAGAACCGGCAGTAAGCTGACACTTGCACAAGTCGAACCGGGACTTGTGATGAAATTTCTCATGAATGAAGATATAAAACTGACTGACCATTGGAGAAGACTTTAAGCACAGTATGGTGATGAGCCAGAGAAAAACATTTGAATGGTGCAAACATTCATGTACACATTGTCGTACATCCTTGAATGACGATGATCCCGGCCAAGGTGGCTCGGAGCCCACTGCAGTCGTTCCCATGAACATTCAACAAGTGGAAGGACCTTAGGGGGAAAAAGAGGCTTGGTTTGATCACCAAAGGTGTTTTGTTTTTGCAGGACAGTGCACAACTTCATACTGGAAGGAAGGAAGGAATTTGTCTCAGTCAGTACAAAAAGGCATTTAGAATTAGCTGTATTTCATATAGTGATGAAAAAGGGTATCGAAAAAATCTGATATAGACAAGTTGAACATACAGTATTGTCGCAAAGTAGAACTTCTTGTCATAATTATTATCCATTATATTATTTAGTCACCATCATATGTTGATAGTTCACCATATATTATTAAATATTCGTTGCTTTAAATGCATACTTGAGTTTGAGGTTACCATGCAGATCAGAAGTGATACATTTCCTTTAAGTTATTATTACGGTGACTTTAGTGATATAACACCTGCACATTTCAGCCATTAGATAACAAAGTGGAAAAACAACATATCGTTTTTGCATAGTTGCACTTGTTACGCGGCAAACCATCACAGAAAACTCTCTGAGAGGCTGACACAGAAGAAGTGAATCAGAAGTGTTATTTTCAACCAGCAAACTTTATCCTCAATGTCATGAAGCAGTGTCTAAACATCTGTGGCAGGTAACTCGATCCTCAGTGATCAGGCACTGAATGACATCATATCAAGGACAGGAGACAGAAAAAGATATATTTAGTCACATATCCTTAAACAGATCGTCAGACCTGCATAGCCTGACTACCTCGTCTATGAACAGCCACTGTCAGAGTCCTACAAGAGGGCTAACAAACTAGGTTTTCTGTAAAAAGAAAAAGTGGAACAAACTGTATTCATCTAACATTAATTTTAGTCTTTGGACTCTTAGGCTTTCATTAAAGTTTCCCACTTATAGGGAAAAAAAGTATAGTCTATTTAAAAAGTTCTCGTTGTTTTCCATTCGATTGAAAACAAAATAGCTCAATCTAGTGGTGGTCCCTGACACAATGGACCCCAAGGACTTGCTGTAACAGAAGAAGAGTAAACCAGTGGAGGAACACCAGATGCCCCTGGTATTATCTGCCTTCCACTCTGTTTCGTCTATTCAGTGAAATTCTGTACAGCCAGTACAGCATGTATTTCTAAACACGAGACAGTCTCCAAACAGACGTAGTTCTTACTGAGACATTTATGAAGTCTTTAAGAGTGTCGATACGGAGCATGAAGCTGAGGATGCCACGTTCCAAGCATATAAAACTGGAACATCTTGTTTACACTGGTTAGCGAGAAAGAATGAAAGAACGTAACAAAAAGAAAGTGAAAACAATGAAAAAAGATAAAGAAGAAAAAAGAAAACAAATGCAGTTATATATACAGTGTTGAATTTAAAAAAAAAGATAAAGGAGAAAGATACACTAAAAAGAAATGAAGGCAAGATAAATGAAAAATATATAAATAAATAAATAAAAAAAGAAAGCAAGAAAGAAAAAGGAGACAGTAACAGAAACACTTGAGTGCCTGGATAATTACTGCAGTGCTTAACATGCTTCAGCTACTCTATATACTAACTTTAACTTATACAGTGAGTAGCTTCTCATCTCTTAAATAATCAAATCGGAAGACAATTCCATGCTTGTCCTAAAGATGTTACTGTGTTTTAGAAGAGTCTGTTTATTGCCCTGCGACAAGCAAAGAAAACAACTAAGGAGATTGCTGAAATTAATGACATTAAATGGAAGAAATGTAGCCTGAAAGAACTTGTGTTATGGATCATTTAAACATTTGTTAACCCTTAACTATAAGCATGGGTGCATCAGGGTAAGAAGGTAAACAAAGTGATGCACCCATCATGCACAGTGCCCACTGTATAAGCCACTGGAAGCATGTGTCATCTGGGGTTGGTTCAATTGGACAAGGCTAGACTCAGCATCATTATGTGGCAATAAAATGATGTCAGCTAACTCAGTGAATGTACTGAATGACCAGGTTATCATGTCAATGCATTATTTTTTTTTTTGCCTCATGGCATTTGCCTCATACATTACAGACTAACAATGCCAAGATTAATCTGGCTTTAAATTATTTAAGAGTTGTTCTGGGGGCATGAGGAATCATTTTCACACCATAGATTCCTAACCTTAACCACATTCAAAGGTTTTGGTATGTACTTTGTTCTGTAAGTTCTGTAAGCTCTGCAAGTCTTAACAGAGATGTTCAACTCTCCCATCATCAGTGCATGCTCTTGGCCAAACATTAATGCAATTCTGGACAGAAATAAATGTTGTGATGTTGTATAAGGTTACTAAATCAATGCCATGGCAAATGCACACCGTGATCAAAGCTAAAGGTGGTCCAATGAAATATTAGAGTTTGCAACGTTTTTTGGGCCAGGCAGTATAGATAGATAAGAGCCTATAATTGAAAGATCATTTTTCTCTGTTAGTTGGGGGAAATGGATTTGGGCTAATTTGGTCTTTAACAACTGCATTGATGATGTTGAACTCTTCAGAACAGTGTGTGCACTGGTGTAAACCATATTGAGTCACGGTACCTACTGTAAAAGCAGAGCTACTGTATGACATTAAAGAGGCTGTTGTTCTTGTGAAACGAGTCGACCTCGCTACCTAACTGCAGAGAGAGACTTCCTGAGTTAATAGGTAATGAGAGAGCACTTTAGCCCACTTTAGAGCAAAGCACAGGGGTACTGACATAAACACACGCGCGTGCACACACACGCGCACACACGCTTCTCACATGATCTTGCACTTCTAACTTTGCGGGGTGTTTCTGTTAACTTGTATTCCAGAGTATATAATTCCATAATTCCAAAGTCGAAGCTAGTTCACATTAACAGCTGACGTTTTCAGTAAACGTTATCTCTTTCATTTCAGCACAAGGTCACAATGACCACATATTCACATGATCAACTGAACATTTGGCCTTCACAAAAACACAAATAAGTGTACCAACACACACATGCGCGCACACACACAACAAAAACTAATAATATGGGTTGTAGATATCACATATCACCTTCATTCCTTGAATTGTTGTCATGTGAGTAACGCTTCAAAATGATAAAAACACAACCCATTATAACGAGCGAGAACCTTTCCTCAATGTCTTTGTCTCTAACATCTAGATTTATATGTTCCAAAAGTTGTTATATAAATCAGTACTTAAAACACTAGTCATGTTTGCTTTTTAATCCTCAGTCATCCCTGAGCCATCAAACCCATCATACATACATACACAGACACCTGCATCCCATTCTTTAACCCATCCAGCTAAAAAAAAGGTTACATTACGCACCTGACAGGCTACAGCAGCAGCAACACTTTGCTAGAATCCACCTACAACATGAGCCAACGTATCTCCCACTCTTCATTCTTCAAGATCTCATGGCTCGGCAAAAAGCAGACAGAGGATAAGAACTGAGCTTGACTAACAGGAGAGAGAGATTCCTGCTTACTGTTGTGTAAGTAGTGTAATCACTGAGTTACTGCTCCAAGTTCACTCTGCACCCTTCCACAACAGGGAGGAGAGAGAGAGGAGGGGCTACAGCCACTCAAACCCACACTCGCACTCACATTCTCTTCGTCTCTTTCCTTCTCTCGTAGCTTCCTTGCCACACATGCTGGATTACAGACACAAGAGAGTCGAGTTACACTCCTGCCTGTGACAAAGACTCTACTCAGTGGCGATCTAAAAGAGCGACTCTCAGTCGGTAGCAAGCAGTTTTCCAGGATCACGGGTCAGCAGATCAGGCATGTGCCTGCGCTCAAGCTGCTTCCTCATAGTCGAAAAGTTCTTACTCTGGAAGGAGAGAAGACGAGATGTATCCTGCAACCATGTGGTTATTTTAATATTTTTAGCATGTTTTATCTCATTCAAAGATTCCATATTACATCCTAGATTATATAATTGTTCATTATAATATACATATTAGAGCGAGAGAGAGAGTGATAAAAATTAGTTTAAATAAAATCCAGTACAAATATAAGTATAAATATTATCTAATAAAATATAATAAAAATATTAAAATGGACAAAGCTTGTTTGTTTGTTTGTTCATTTGTTTGTTTGGTGACTAAATTTAGTTTTGGTGTTGAGGTAATGATACTAGGAGATGCGGATAAACGAGATACTAGGAGAAATGTTCTGTCTGTTACACATTTGCATTTTGATAGGTTTGCAGGCATTTCATTTTGCCGCTGCCCTGCTTCTGCCACATAGCACGGATAGTTCTGCACCCACCGTACTGGCCTAGATAAGAGCATACACCCCTATTATGCATTTGTCCCTGCCCTCCACACACACACACACGCACAAGGGTAAACTGCCCTTCATCCTGAAGAACGAGCAATACACAAAGCTGCTCCTACAAACAGGTCATTTCTCAGTTAGTGGCCCTTCATGTTTGGACAGATCAGTACTCTTTGACACACAGCACAGATGACTCAGAACACGTACAGCATATTATAAAAAGGTTAATATGAACACATATGGTACATTCAGACGTGCCAACTGCAAATGATATTTAAGAGTACTGGTGTAATTTCCATACTGGATCAAGATTACTAGTGGGTATAATTTGCATTTGGTTTTGGAAAGATAACAGGTCTATGGGGGAGGAGTCTTCTAAACATGGAACAGAAGCTGGGTAAGCAAATAAGATTATCCCTATAAGAAACCAAATGTTGCTAAGTTTCAGGCTATAGTTAGAAAAGGTACAAAAGGGAGGGTGTAGAATAAGTACAGGATAAAAATTGCTATCTAATGGCACAAGCTTTATTTGGTGTAGAGGACACCAATACAATCAAGTTATTATTATTATTATTTTTTTTTTTACAGTAAATGCAAACACATGCAAACATGGACACTTCCAGTTTCTCTCAGTTTATAAGAACTTTTATTTATAGCTTTGTATCTGGAAAGGACCAAAGGTAATAAATACTTTTAAGGCTACCCTCCATAAGGAAACAAAAGACTCATTGATTATGTAAGTGATTCCTCAACTTACAAATAGAGCAGCTACAGCGTGAAAGAGGAAGTTGTGCGAAGTGAGCAAGCAAAGGGAATCATTAGGATCCACTGAGACACAGGTGTCAAAAACAATGTTCTGGAAAGTCCCTTATTCAGTTTTATCCTCGACCTTTTCTCATAAGTAACTAAGTGACATCTAATGAACATGCCGGTGGAGTCATGTGACCGTCTGTGTATGTGTTTACTCGTGACATCATTTCTAAAATGGTGGTACTGTATGTCTAGGGAGCACATGTGACAGAACTAGCTAACTAACTTTAAAAAGCTTGTTTTTTGCAAGTCTAAAATCTAATGCTTTAATAGCATCTTTATATTTAATCTGTTATGACTCAATTTCTTAAACAATTTAATATTAAATAAATTAAGACTGTGTAACATGTATGTCTCATACAGCTTTCAACCCTAAAATCTCAGAAAAAATTTCAAGTGATGGAAGAAAAAACAGGAAAAAATTAATGAGCTGCTTAAATAATTTAGCTAACTCAGTTATTCTGAATTACTGTACTCTCTGTTGTTTTATTCAAACCATATAATAACAAATGCAAACATAAATAATGTCAGACTCATTAAATCATTGACAAAATGTATTATTATGTATAATGTTTGCAAATCAGTACTAAAACAGCTTTAGCTGAGAGACCTTACTCATTAATTAATCCAACAAACAAGATTTTACAATCATATATTAGTCAGGGACAATCTGATTATTTTGAATTGTACACATTCACATTTCATATAAACTTCCATAGTTTATTTGGTCATGTAAAAGCTGCTTTGAGACAATGACAATTGTTAAAAGCACTATACAAACAAATTTTCATTTAATTGAATTTATTTGTAGTATGAACAACAAAAAAATTGTCATAATGTTATACATGGGCCAAATTGTGATGGTTAGATGACTGGGTCGGAGCATCTCCAGACCTGCAGCTCTTCTGACATGTTGCCGGTCTGCAGTCGTTAAGACCTAGCAAAAGTAGTCAAAGAAGGGAAAATCAGTGAACCAATGACACAGTCATGGGTGGCCAAGGTTCACTGATGCGCATGAGGAGCGAAGGCCGACCTGTGTAATCTAATCTAATAGAAGAGATACTGTATCTCAAATTGCAGAAAAGATTAGTGCTGGTTCTGATAGGACGGTGTCAGAACACCGAGCATTAATGTTTATTGCATATGGAGCTACATAGCCACAGACCAGGACAGTCAGGTTTCATGTCCACCAACAAAAGCGGCTTCTCTGGGCATGTGAGCATCAGAACTGGTCTGATAAATCACTTTTTTACATCATGTGGATGGGCAGGTGTGTGTGCATCAAATCGTGGAGTTATTGAAGCTTCACCTCACAACTTGCTTCATATCTTGCACCTTTCAGCGGTCAATTTAAGTCCAGACCTCAATGGGTCATGGCTGTTTTGGTAGCAAAATTGAGACCTACTCAATATTAGTTGGACGGTCATAATTTTATACTAAGAACTGATGACAATGGTTCCTACATGGTGTTGAGAATATATAAGCACTATGTACAGTACATGTTTTCTCAGGTTTACTACAGTACATACATTGGTTGGACAGTTTTCTGCAGCTAAAGTAGATTGTATGGGGGATCTCCAATATGAAAGTTATTTTTGAGTTTGCATTGTAAAGAAAATCCAAAATATAATTTGTAATTGAACATAATGAGCAAAATAACTATCAGATCTTTGACACTAGGGGTGGCATTTGCAAAAAAAAAATCACAAATGTGTTCCAAGTGGTGCATTTGGTCGGTCTTATATCCCCCATATTTTTCCTTAAAGGAGAAATAGGTCCTTATGGGCTAAATGCTTTTATTTTTATTTGTTTCTCTCTTATTTTACACATACAGTATTGTAGTACTAACTGGATTTGAAAGTACATACTCACTTCAGTGCATTTGTAAAATAAATAAACAAACAAATAAAATTGTGTGTGCGCCCTGCAATGGATTGGTGAATTGTATACAGGACCCTGTATATAGGATAAGGGGTATAGATGATGAGCGAGTGAGTTGGGGGTGTAAATTAGTGTCAGAGACGTGGGAAATAGACGCATACTGAAAGGTTGTTTTTAGTCCTAGCCGACCTGACAGAGGAAACTGTGCCACAGAGAGACAGGAAGGACAATACAAGGAGTTCCTCATGCACAGGAAAATAGATCTGATGCATACAACTTTAATCTCACTCCTGTAATTTTCCTGTTGCTAAATATAAATAACAAGCAACAAACCTGCTCTCTATAACATCTGCATTAGCCAGAAGGCTAATGTAGTCACATTATCGCTGTAGTAACTAAATACCAGAATACTTTCATTTTTAACAAATGCGTACATGTTTAATAGCTATATCATGAAAGCAGTAAAGTATGCGGTGGTGCTGATATTGAGAAATTTTGTATTAGGTCTCTCAATGCAAACCATAACAGTACACATTCTCATCAGGGTAGATGCAGGTGTACTGTAACAGGCCTCATCAACATAATCAACACAGCTTGACTTGACTCCATTATAGCTCATACTGTAGCTCTTCCTGACCGTAAGGCACTAATGCATCCATTAAAAGTGACAGATGATGATGATGAATCTCAGAATTGCTATTAAGCCACTGGGAAATAGAGCAAGAGAATGAAAAGCTTGAGAATATAGCCATCATAATCATAGGGAGCTTTTGGTCTCTGAGATTTTCCACTTTGACACTGAAACACTAGGATAAACTACAGCTGCTAAATGTATTTCGTTGTAATAAATCTGGTCAACATAGAGCAATGTGTGACATTTAAATCATTGCACCTTTGAAATCTAATACCTACAAATAATTTGATTTTTATTTTTTAAAAGGCAAAATAATCCTAATGCCAAAACATGGGAAGTAAATTAATACTTAAAGCCTCACTATTAGTTCATTAAATTAATTGTTCTTTTTTTTCCCTACTGTCCGCATGTTCAGCTTTTAAGATTGCTTTCAGTATAAAATACCTTCAAATTTGTGTTGGATATCTACAATATGCGTACATAATGGTTAATATTCAATTAAGGAAATGCATTTTATCTCTTATGGCAGAGACAGAACAGTCTCCTGGTTTCAGGTGAGGGAAACCCACTCCCTGATGACATCTTGTAATAGCAATACAAAATGCAGATGTTCAGCCAAAAAGCTGACAAATGCAACAGTGTACTTCAAAACAAAAACACTGTACTAACAAATTTCGTTGCATCACTACAATGGCAATAAAGTCTCTTTATATTACGTTTGAGTTAATATTAAACTATTAATATTAAACTCAAATGTATTATATGTTTCAATACCCCTGCTGATCTCCTGGGAGTTTTACACACAACAGGGTGTTTACACAGAATGGTGCTGAAAAGCAAAAAATAATGACAGTTGTCGATAAGAGAGGTCAGAGAAAAATGTTCAGGTTGTTTTGAGCTTCTGGTAAAGATATACTGTAGTAATCACTCTGTATAACCACAGTGATAAGGAAAGCATCTCAGCATGCTCAAAACATCAACATTTAAGGAATGGATACAACAGCAGATGATCACACTGAGTTCTTATCAGCCAAACTGAACAGTCTAAAGTTAAAACCACACAATATTTTTTCATTTTGTAATTCAATTCAATTCAATTTTATTTGTATAGCGCTTTTAATAATTGACAATGTCGCAAAGCAGCTTTACACAATCAAAAGAATTATGTAAGTTTTTATAAGAAGTGAACATGTATGAATCAAAATGATGATACTGTCCCTGATGAGCAAGCCGAGGACGATGGCGACAGTGGCAAGGAAAAACTCCCTGAGATGGTAATAGGACGAAACCTTGAGAGGAACCAGACTCAGCAGAGAACCCATCCTCATTTGGGTAAAAAGGAAAGCAGGGATTGATCTGCAGCATACTGTGTGAGATTGGAAGTTCAGTATAACAGGAGATGTGATCAAGTTAAAATTGAGTCCAGTTCGTTATTGGAGGCTCAGGTAGACTATAGGAAAATCCAGTCCTGAACCATCCAGCGGCTGAAGTCACAAGTGCTCAGAAAACAGCTGTCTGCATCAGCCAAGGACAAGACCGTCTTCGTGGAAAAGTGGAACTGTCCTCAGTCACGACACGCATCCCAGGCAGACCACACGGGGCATCCATGCGATGGAATGGCATGTAACTGTCCTGTTTCAGTGAATCTATGCACATGACAGCCTCAAGTCCTTTTTGTTGGATGACTGGAGTGGAAACTCAATGTTTTCTGCTGTTACGCATCTTAGCCCATATACATCTATGCATTTTGAAACACTTCTCAGCTCACTATGGTTATAAACAGTGCTTGTTTGAGTTTGTTCCTGTGAGTTCAAACCAGGCTGGTAATTTTTCTCCATCATCTCATCATCATCATGAAGACAAGATGGTTTCTTTTGTTTTTAGCACAAGACTATCAGTTTCTGAAACACTCAAACCAGTGTATACAGTATGTGGTGTCTATAACATTTCCTACAAATATTTGTTTAAACCGATATAGTGTCTTCATGTGTCTCTGATATGGTGTCTTCATGTTATCACTCAATCTTGCTGCATTATCTTGTGATCTTTTATCCAATCTGTATTCTTACTGTATGTCCTAGTCAAAATGATAAAAATGTCATTGTTGTTAGTTGACCTTAAAGGTGAACTGACACAATATTTCTATTGCTTTAATACTAGGGCAGTGCCAAAAGTAATCCGAAAGTGGTCATAATGTTTTAACATCATGTATTAACTTCCATAAATGGTTCAAATTGTATGTTAGTAGAGTAACTCTTCCTCTACATAAAGGTATTACTTAAACTAGCCACCAACGTTCGCTGCAATTGTTGAACATAACTCTCAAATTTTCTTAGAAAATCCCCTTTGGTGAAGTTGATGGTCTTCTCAAGAAGGAAAGACATATTCAATGGTCTTAGATAAGCAATTGTTGCTGCACATCAACCATTTCTAAACAATTTGGGGTTCAACGTTCTACAGTGGTTAAATGTTAAAGTCTCTATGACAGCACGATTTGATGAAGACTGAGGAAGCACAGCAGTGTAGGAGTGTTGATTTGGGTTTGTTTTGCAGCCACAGGACCTGGTCACCTTGCAATCACTGAGTCGGCCTTGAACACCTCTGCATACCAGCATTCTAGACGGAACTTTGAGGCTTTCTACATGACAGCTAAAGCTTGGTCAAACTTGGTCAAATACTGCCATGTAACAGGACAATGATCTGAAGCACACCAGTAAATCTACATCAGAATAGCCAAAAAATTAAAGAATCAAGATTTTGAGATGGCAAGTGTGCATAAGCGAATGCCCAAAAACCTTGATGAACTAAAGCAAAGAGCCAAAATCTCTCTACAATGATCATACAGGTCATAAAGGAAATGATTACCTCAAGTTATTTCTGCGAAAAGTAGATATACAAGCTACTGAATCATTAGTTGTTGCAACAAAAAGGCCAGTGCTCATCAGACACGCCTGACAAGCTGAGTGGACATGGACACTTGTATATAAGTAACCTGGGGAATAATAATCAAGTTCAGTCAACAGTTAAACCAGAAAGTGTGTGGTGGTGTGACAGAGAGACCTTATCATCTTATCTCACACACACACACACACACACACACACACACACACACACACACACACACACACACACACACACACACACACACACACACACACACACACACACACACACACACA
>JAAGKR010001490.1:24367-79367 GCA_011419295.1 Clarias macrocephalus
TGTGTGGATCAAAAAGTAACCAAAAACAAACAAACAAACAAGCATTTTTCTGGCTTTACAGCCTGAGCCATACCAAACACATACAAAACATACAGCACCTTCACATGAAACACTATTGACCTGCGTGAACCGTCCACCTGATTTCATACAGTACAATCTGACAGCTTGTTGGTCATACAGCACACCCATAACACTAAACCACTCAACACAGACTATGGCTCATTATGACTAACACAAAACAATAACATACAGTATAGAGGAGTACTTACACGGCTACTCTCTTTGAAAAGCTTAAAGCTCATCCACTTTGGCATGGTGACTTTGTTTCTGTTCGCTTTCCTTCGTGATCTTTATTGCTCTCCTATCTGTCTCTCTCTCTCTCTCTCTCTCTCTCTCTCCCTTTCTTTCTTTCTCTGAGGTGGGCGACAAATTCTGATTGGATGGGACAAACAGGCTTCTAGGCAGTACTGCGAATCTGAAAACTGTCACTACTGAGTATGTGTAAACATGTGTGTGTGTGTACGCACACACTCTGCCAGTCTATGTTTAATTCATTTAATTTTGCCAAGTTATACAGTCAGATAGATACTAGAGAACAAGGTCCTGGGGAACAGTGAAATAATACACACATTTGAGAAGCTTTAGAATTCATTCATTTACTCCCTCCTCAGTAACTGCTTAATCCTGATCAGAGATATTATGGAGCCAAAACCTCTCCTGCGAAAATGTTGAACCAACATGCTGATTGTGATGGATGGAATATCAGAATTTTTTTATGGATTTATTTATTTCTCTTAATGTATATTAAATGGCTCTCCATAAACTAGTTAAGCCTTTATTTGTCACATATACTTTACTGCACAATGAAATTATTTCTTTGCATATCCCAGTTCGGGGGCTGGAGTCAAAGCACATGGTCAATAATGATACAGTAAGTCACCCCTGAAGAAGACAAAATTCAGGGCTATCACTACTACTTATTAACTACTTATTAAATTATATTACTTACAATTAAATTTACTGAAAAGCGGGCAGCAGACTGGTGCTAGTGCTTTATACCCTGGACAACATGCCAGTCCTTCACAGTGCATCATACCTACACCCACACCCATTCACAGCTAACATTCACACCTCAGAATAGCCAATCCACCTACATCGAACAGCATGGTTTTGGTCACTGTGAAACTCCACAACCAAAACCGGACCTCAGGATCAAACTCTGGATCTGGGAGATCAGAGACACGAACATCACCAGCTGCACCACTATGTTTCAAAATTTATTCCAAACATCTGGAGTTATTTACTGTCCTTTTGCAGCTGCATAACTATTTACAATTAAGAACATAACAGATTTAAAAGCAAAGCTCCTGTCTGAGCAGTGTCTGGATCTGTGCCTGTTCATTTCCTCGATGGAACCATAGCCCCAATTAACGGTAAGTGGAAAACCATAGAAAGCAAACGTCTCGTGTGTGTCACAGAGCCTGACTGGGCGGCTTTGTCTGCTTGTTGGACCACAAGAGTTAAAGACGGCAAAAAAAAAAAAAAGCCCATGTCTGGAGCTTTGAGTTTGTTTTCCTCTAAAAACCGCCTGAAGAGTTGGGACATGAAGTGAGAAGGGTGTAGGATGGGCATCTGAGTGGTCTGGAAAATCCACAATGAACTGAGAAAAATGACTGTTTATGAACCCTAACAGCGCGAGCATCTCAACAAAGTGGAGCTCATAAAAATCAACAAAAACAGCTGAAGGGTCTAAATGTGACTTTAACTTAGTCTTTCCTAAACTTTAGCTAACATATATTATTAAATCTTTTTGCTGACAAGTGTGTCTGTGGCTCTATTTTAACTTCAAAGTGTCCACTGTGTCATTGATTTTGTTACAGTACCTGTCTGTCTAAGCATTACTCATCACAACACAAAGTAGTATCATGACTCTAATGGAACTGAGTATATAACAGTGCTTCATGATATTGTACATGAGTACACACACACACACATACACACATATATATATATATATATATATTCGTATCTATTCTCTAAACTGCACTTGAGTCTCAAGTAGAAAGAAAACACAATTTCAGCAGAATCAACACACAAAGAACAAGAACAAAAAAATGTAACCTGCCCACAGACTTGTCTGGAGGACACAGCAGGGGAAAATAATACTCCCACGTGGCAAGTGTGCAAGTGTTTGCTGCTGTTGTCAAGTGTGAAAGAAATGCATGTGGGTTTATCTACCTCCAGCAAATACGATGTTCTGACATTTCACCAACAAAGCAGGGCAGCATGAAAACGACAGCATGAGGACACTCACACACACTCAACATGCTGCTAACATTGAGAGCTTATCGTTGGAGAAATGTGACTCACAGTCATCTCACAGGACAAACACACGTCCTAACACTAATATCACGCTCAAATAAGCAAAAGTATTTAGAAATTGATCTCACTTTGATTTCATAGGGCCTCTCATAATTCCGTGAAGACTGACAGAAACCAGTACACAGCCTGAACACACGTTTCATAATTTATCATGATTATTTGACACTCTAAATACTAGGTGCCATCGAGGCTAACATTCTTACTTAGCCATGGTACCACCCCTGCTCAACCCTTATGAAAAGGGTGGGAAACCCTGTTTCACATCTACATGTCAATCAAAAGTCACTCTGCTCTTTTTTGGGGTGGGCTCACCAAATTTTCTCATTCACTCACTCACACTCACCCATCGTCTATACCAGTTCATCCTGACCCCTACAGGGTTGCAGGGGGCCTGTCCAAGGGGACTTAGGGAACAAGGCGGCGTACACTCTGGATGGGGTGCCAATCCATCGCAGGGCACATGCACATACTGTACACACATGCTTGTTTGGGAACGGCAATCTGCATGTTTTTTGGACTATTGGAGGAAACCGGAGTACCCGGAGGAAACCCACCCAGCACAGGGAGAATATGCAAACTCCACGCATGCAGACCCAAGGCGGGACTCGAACCCACACCCTGGAGGTTCAAGGCGACAGTGCTAACCACTAAGTCACTGTGAGGTCACTAAATTTTATCCAGAATCCTAAAATGATCCTAAATTTTTTTTGCACTTTGTCTCACTTGCAGGCAGGCTATCTTGAAGATCCTTATGTAGAGCAGATGGTGTGACTGCAGACTCTAAAACAAGCTGATTTTATACCTTGTCACTGTCCGCTGTGTTCTGAGAGGTCCGAGAGGCAATGGAGATGGTGTCTGGCTGACTGCTGCCATCTCCCTGACTATCAGCATCCTCTCCAATTTCTCTGCACAGACACACAAACAAAAAGTATAAGACATAAACAGTTACTGCCATACAGTACCTGTGTTTATGTTAACTGTAGTGGAAATTCTTTTAAAACACACAGTAAAGATGCTCATATGTTTGAAAGGAAGTCTAACCTCTTGCTGTTGTTGCGTGGCTTGGCAGGGGTTTTGGGTATTGGTATAGGCTCCTTTAGTGCCCCCTTCAGGTGAATCATCCTCTCTTGAATAACCTCCCGTATATTCTTTATCCACTCTTGCTTTACCTCGATGCTGGATGCCTGTGTATAAAGCGGCTTTTAGTAATGGTAATCTCGCTGATATTTTATTATGTTAAGATACACAATGCTAGACAGCTGCACATAATAAGTTCCAGTAACATTTGATTTTGTAATATTGCTGACCTAGGTGTCATAATGTTCATTCATATCTCGTATAGAGTACCTTAAGAACTGTTTTGTTGTCAGATGAAGGAGTTCGTCCCGCCCATAGTGCAAATTTACAGGGGTCGCCCTCTATGTGCTCCGTCACCCCCAACTCGGATGTCTAAAAAAAAGTTAACACACATGAAGATTCCTTAAATAACTAAATACTATACATATTGTAGTGGATAAAATACTAAGTAAAACACAGCAAATAAATACAACACACTTAATAAAAAATAATCTGATCACTGTCTTTTCTTCAATTTCTGAAAATACCAGGTAATATTCTTGATCATTTTACACAGTAAAGATCTCTATATGCTCTACAGCTCAGCTTAGGCATAAAAACACACAATGCATAGTCCTATCTTAAACATCAGCTACTGTATGTACTACTTTTCTGTCAATCTTCAACATTATCAGTAAGTTATGGTATCACCATCCAATATACTGTATTATGTAAACGCATCATGTTCTAAAACATATATTCCAAAAGAGAGCAATGAATCAGACATAGCTCCCATAAGCAAGATTACACACTACCATGTTCACAGATGTCGTGTAGTTCTTTGCTTGCTTATTTGTTTATTTTGATTAGCACTGTTGCCTTGCACCTCCAGTGTTGAAGGTTCAAATCACCTCTCTGGTCTGTGTGTGTGTGGGGACTTTGCACTTACAGCACAGTAGTACATAGCTGTCCACACTGTGCTTGGATTGACATGCACTGTACCCTGACTGACATTTCCAAATCGCTTGTAGTGTATGATTGAGTGTATGTTTGTGTGCCTGTGCCCTGTAATGGGTTGGCACCACTGGGTTTGTCCTAAGCCTTGTGCCCTAAGCTCCCCAGGATAGGCCCTGTGACCCTACATAGGGTCAGTAGTATGGAAAATTAATGCAAAATCTGCATGCCTTCTGGCAAGAAAAGGAAAAACAACCAGCAAAACTAACATTAAAAAGGGTGATATTCTGTAACTCTAAATCATCACACTTTTACAAGAAAAGATCAGATATCCTGGAATACCAGTAGTTTGCTTTTGTAAACATATTTGGTGCGGCCAGCCGAGTCTTTGATCTCCTTGCTGAAGACGAGGGAGATCTCGAAGAGGAAGAGGTGGCGGTCTCGTCCTTTCCGAATAAGAGACTTGGGGTCCCACACCTGGAATGTGTCCTGTAGAATCAGCTCTCCCTGCACATCCAAATTCTCATCGAAACCTACAGACAAGCAAAGAGAAGAATTCAGGTGTGAGGTCACAACAGAACAGCCTACGATCAATCCTGGAATGTGTACGTACCCTCTAGCATGCTGAGGTGCATGGCGTCGTTGGCTCTCTTTGGCACAGCCAGCATCACCTCAAGTCCATCCTTAATCTCACCTTTACCCTCTTCACAACAACTCAGCAGCTCCTGAGAGTAGAAAAGCATAAAATCATTGTAAATGCTATACGTTAGCTATGTAATTTCAGAAAGCAATTGTAATCCTACAATAAATCATTCTATACAATAAAAGCAAAGGAGAATAGTCATTTAATATGATGAACATGATGAAATTGTACGAAGATTAGAGAGAGAGAAGCTTTGAAGCTTGAGTTTTTCTTTGACCAAATGGTATAATGACCACTCTATGGATCCTGTGTTATCTGCACTGTTCAAAGAGCATCACTTTGACCATTCCTTTCACACACACACACACACACACACACACACACACACACACACACACACACACACACACACACACACACACACACGAGCACACAGAGCGCACCTTTAGAAGAAGCTGGTACTTGGTGATCCTCTGTACAGGCTTGATAAGGTAAGAGGAGATGGAGTTTGCCAGGCCGTGCCTCTGCTGGATTTCCTGCACAGAGAATGATTAATGGATTATTACACCATGCTCAAATATAGCACACTCATATTCTGAATGATTATTATTATTATTATTATTAATATTATAATTATTATTATTATTATTATTATTATTATTATTATTATGCCATCCTGTATCTGGTGTAACCCACTGGCTAAGATTAAGTGCATGTTGGAAGCCTCAATTAGACAATCCAAACTCAATTAGCTACATTACGATGTGTGCAATTGGGCCAACATTTAAAGGACTACAGTACGTCTGCTTAAAAAAAAGAAATAGGTGATGAAATATGAGGAATTGTTGCACTTAGGGTTACTGTATGCTTTGTAGTCTGGGATCAGATTCAGATTCAAAGTGAGATGTTACTCTGCTGTTTCTTCTATTTCCAGGATCCTGAAGTCCACTGCCTCTGCACATTATATCATCTTTAAGGTGGCATTTAGGTGTAACTGTTAAAGTAGATGCAGTTACTGGGTGCCAACTCATTCTCCTGTGAGTGTGATCCAACGCAAAATACAGATCATGAGAGCTGTTTGAAATCACTGATATTGTTCACTGGATTTATTCTCTTTCTGTAGACAAAGAAAGTTCCCCCATTTTTGTTTCTTTCTATTAACAGGGTAGAGATGCATGACAGCAGACAGCATGTCCTGTGTGTGATACCTTCACTGTTACAGGTACGTTAGGTAATGGAAATTTTCTCTGTTTGTTATTTTGGTCTCGGTCTGCCTGGGAATGTGTACATTCTATTCACACTGCTGTAATCTGAAAGAAGGCCACAATGTGTTTTCTCTATAAACCTGAAACTCTCTCCCTTTCTGTTACCATCCCAATCACAGACTGGGGCATAACAGGGTCAAGAAGTGAATAAACATAAAAGAAGCAGAGATGCTCTTACATCAAAAAAGCTCCCAGCTTGTTCCAGGATAAGCTGATTCGAGTCCGGCTTATTTTTGCAGTATGTCACATAGATCTGGAATTTATCCGCCTGGAAAAATAATAATTAAAAAAAAAGTGAGGACTGATCAAGTGAAACATTATTATTAATATTATACTGTATCTTGCATCTTATAATTAGGAGAGGTTTGACAGTAGATTAAGATGTAAGAGTGGTACTCACCCACGTGACAAAGCAATGGCCCACATCTTCTGGCAACTGCTCATAATTAATTAACTCTTTCAAGAAAATGCTAAATAAAAAATAATACGGATAGAAACAAAGTGTAATCATGATCCAGATTCATTTGCATTTCAAATGAAGAACATAATCAAAATCGCACTTGCCTACATTTACATATTTCAAAAACATATAACACCAACACCAACATCACAGTAAATCTGGGATCTTCTACCCAATTCATATATTAATATACACATATCATCAATTAAAAAATCTTTGTGCTTGTAGATAACATCTTACTTATTGTGGAAGTCATAAATCTCCTGGATGTTTCCGAAGATGATATGTTCTTTGTTGGCGATGCCTGGCGGGATCTCCTCCACGCCACTCGTCATCTCCCAAAGGTACGTCTACACACACGACCACACAAGGACACAAAAAGAAAATCTGCTGTCTGAAGTCATGACCATTAAACGTTTGCCACAGGACTTTGAAATCAGCCATCTGTAACCTTGATTTCCAAATAATATTTTAGGAATATTTAGGAAATAGGAAAATATCTCTTACCTCTAAGCACTCATGAAGATCTCTTACATAGGCTTTTTCAGTTTGCAGCAACTCTGCCATAATAAATCTAAAAGCAATCACAGAACCGCACATACGGTTATCATAGCAACAATTTAAATTCAAGAAAGGAGAATGTACTTTCAGCAGACCTGCTACTGTGTATAAGGAGAATTACTGTATTTACGGTATTTTGTGTAGTCATCGTAGGTTATCTAGACTTTTAACTAGTTCAATGAATAAATACTACATAGGGTTTATGTTTTCTCATACATATAGATATACATATAGACATTCCTACTTTTTTTATCTAGAACTGTTCATCTATTACGTTTATATTTGCACACAACAAAACTTGAAAGCAATGACCGACTCACTCTTTCTTCCTGGCTGACTTTCTTTTCTCCTCATTGACCTCATGGTTGGGTTCACGGAGTTTAACATCCGGGTCGGTCAGGCTGGCTGGAATGATATCTAACTCCAGGTCTTTATTATGCTGAATGAGAAACCCACATACACATAACTGGATCATTACTGCCAAATCAATGACCTGATATACTATACTTGATTAAAATCTCTTCACAAACTCATAAGACTGGACTATTCATTTGTTTAGCGAGTGAAATACTGAAACTGTCCTGCAGACTGAATCTGCGCTGTTAATGTGGACCATAATCAGGATCATTCTCACCTCGGAGCTGATGCCCAGTGAATTCTCCAAACTGCAGCGGTATTGTCCCATGCGCTGAGAGAAGTCTCGGTAGCGCCTGTCTACCGTGCTCACCCATTTCTTCAGCTCGGTCACGTGCACATGGCCCTTCTCCACGAAGTTGTCAGCTAGCTGGATGAGCAGCTTCACCTTCTCCTTGGTTTGCTGAGTGATACAAGGTGTTTAAGTTCGAGAGGGGTCTTTTTAATCAGAGTACAGTCTCAATGTCACCCATATCATTAAATGTGACAACTCATGTGCTGATTGAGGAAAACTATTCTAAGAATGAACATCTTAAAGGGATAGTTGTGGGGTTTTTCACATCTGTCTTAGATCCAACCTGAGGTTACAGTAATATAAATATGGTAATATAAACATGGTCATTAGGTCTTTGTCGTTAAAAATTTTCATGCTCTGCACACCGACTGTAAAGTCACGCAAGTGCCAAATTCCACAACACCCATGTAAAAATGCTTTTTAAAAGTTCAATTGAGACTCAATCGACGTTTCTGCAGTTCCACTGAGCTTATCTTTCAAACTTACAGTGTATTTGGTACAAATTTACCTCATATCTTTTACTAGAACTAGTCCTATGAACTAGAAAAATCAGTGTTATGGTTTATGGTTTGTTCCAGTGATATTTCAAGAAGAGGCACTAAAAGCAAGAATGTTATACATTTTGTCTAACTGCTTTTACATTTACATCAATTTATGTCTCACACAAATATTTTTGTTGGGCTTTCCTCATCATCAATTTGCCTCAAACACACAGTAGGCTTCATGGTCCAAGGTAAAACTAGCAAAGATCAGAGAACTCACATGTGGCTCATGTAAGCAGGAACCAGCTACACTACTGCATATGTTCTGGAAATGCCCACAGGTATATCATTTTTGGAGTTTTATTTTTGATACTTTGTCAAAAATATGCCAAATACTATTAGAGACACCCCCATCAATTGCACTTTTTGGTGTTGACTCCAGTGGTGCTCGTCTGAATGAACCCCAGACCAATATGATCGCCTTTAGCTCCCTTCTCGCTAGGAGACTGATCCTGTTTAAGTGGAAGGAGTCGTTGCTACCAGTGGGTGCTCACTGGATTAAAGTGCTCTTGTATTTTATTTATCTAGAAAAGATTCACTATTCCATAAAGGGATCCACTCGGGAATTTTATGATGACTGGCAACCATTTATGAGCCATTGAAAATATTGATGCAGATAAATTGGATCTGTAATAACAGATTACTTTTTTTGTTTCTTTTTCTTATACTTTCTTTCTTCCTTTTTTTTTTTACTATTCTTTTGTTTGATGTGTAATTTATTTGTTTATATTTTTTCTCGTATTTCCTTTTCTGATGACTAGGTACACTATTAGAACATAGTGTACCCCCTCTCTCTCTCTCTCTCTCTCTCTCTCTCTCTATATATATATATATATATATATATATATATATATATATATATATACCTTGTTTATATATTTACCAGTAAAAAAGACTACTGTATATATACTGGCAATCAAAATTAGAGAACAATTTATAAACAATTGAACAATTCTGAAATAATTTCATCTTCACTGCTCAACAGTTGAAGGAGTTTTTATCCTGTCTATATCATGCTACCAGAACACCTTTTCCACAAAATAACTAAGGCATTTCAACAAAAAACATAATTTTGCAGAAAACACACTGATCAAAATTAGAGAACACTTTCAGATACCTCCCAGGTATTGGTGTTAATCTGGCACCTAGTGCTAATTTCCTTGATTATCTGTCAACCCCTATTTAACTGGCAGCCTAACTTCCAGTTTCACTGACTCAAGATGGTCAGCTGTTCTAAAGTGATTGAAAGCCTCTGGCAGCAGGTTGTCCAGATGAAGGCCAAAGGGATGACCCTATCAGCCATAGGGTAAGAATACAGGGTAAGGATCTGTCTCGTCATACAGTGTCTCGACGTTTAAGAGCATTTGGACTGAAAGCCCACTCTGCAGTGACCAAACCTCTCATTAGCAGAAAGAATCAAAAGGCTAGACTAAGCTTTGCTGTGGAGCATGTTGTGTGGACAGAGGAGAACTGGTCCAAAGTTCACTTCAGTGATGAAATCAAGTTTAATTTATTTGGGTCCGATTATGTTCGGTGACAAACTGGAGAAAGACTGAACCCAAAGTGTGTAAAGAAGTCAGTGAAAAGTGGAGGTTGTGAGGAAGTGTCATGGTTTGGGGCATGTTTCCTGCAGCAGGAGTTGGGCCTCTTATACAGTTACATGGCAGAGTGAATGCAAATGTTTATCAGAACCTTCTTCAACAACAGGTTCCTTCCCTGCGTTCATCACCCAATCAGCCCGCAGTGTTCATGCAGGACAACGCTCCATGTCACACAGCAAAACAGGTAAAGCAGTTCCTTCGAAACTGAAAACATTGAAATAATGACATGGCCTGCCCAGAGTCCTGATCTCAACCCAATAGAGAACCTCTGGAAAATCCTTGGCGACAAAGACTGGAACAAAATCACACCAGAGCAGTGTGAGAGACTAGTACTGTCCTGTGGCCGCAGATGTGCTGAAGTCATTCAGAGTAGAGGCCTGTACACTTCCTACTAATTGCTGACTGTTGTAACCTTCAGATAATCTTTTTCCATGCTACAGTCATTGTTGTTCTCTAATTTTGATCAGTGTGTTTTCTGCAAAATAATGTTTTTTGTTGAAATGCCTTAGTTATTTTGTTGAAAAGGTGTACTGGTAGCATGGTATAGACAGGACAAAAACTCCTTCAACTGTTGAGCAGTGAAGATAACATTATTTCAGAATTGTTCAATTGTTTATAAATTGTTCTCTAATTTTGATCGTCAGTGGTTGAAGGGCTTGAGGACTTTAAAACTGTTTTTGTAATAATGAAGATTTCTTTGTTTCTCTAACACAAAATAGAAAACTATTAAATTAAATTAAAACCATGACAAACAAAACTGGGCAAAGCAGTATTTTAAACATAATCGACCTAAAATATCAAAAACATCATGGTGCAGCCCTAATAAAAGCAGGAGAAAGGTTGTGTCAGGGCTGTGCATGAGTGATACTTACTTTAGCAGGGACACAGAAGTTCTCATACTCTTTTAACAACTCGTGAGTTTTCTCAGCTGAGTCTCCTAGAGTGTTGTGAGTAGAGAGGAAATATTCACCTGCCTCCTGAAGCCAGTCTAACGACTGCATGAAGAAATGATGCAGATTTTAGAAAGAATAAAGGACAAGTCGATTAATTAGAAATGAATGTGAAGGGGTTTTGGTGCAGATGCCCGGGGTGTCATCACTGCAAGTTTGAGGTGCATGTCTGGGCTGCTTGCAGGTTTGATGAGTCTCACCTGTTTGGCACTGCGCTCAAACACCACATATTGTTGGCACTGATCCAAGCGGCGCTTCTTCATGGTCCAGAAGTGCAGCACTCTGTTCTCCCTCTGCAACAGCTCATTGAGAATTGCTATAAGAGAGAAAACAACATAATCAGGGAAAATCAGAAGATGCTTAGTTTTGACATACAGTAATTTAGCATAATCGTTTCCTAAATAGAGGCTTTTTTAAATCTAATTAGGATACAGGAAATGAAAGTTAATCTGCGCAGTCTGACCTTTGACCTGCTGCTCTGAGCTGCGGGCGTTGCCAGAGGTGGTGGGAGTGCTGACGTTGTTGCGGTGGATGTACTTGAGGAAAACTTCAGCATTACGTCTGGCTAGAGTGCAAGCCTGAAACACAGCGTATTATTATGTACAGAGATCACAGCGCTCACCAAGCCCTGCTTTTGTGAATTCTTCAGCCACATCAAAAGGTTCAGTTTGCAGTCGAACACAAAATTATACAAAACACTCATTCTTTTTTTTTTTTACAGATAAAAAGAAGGACGGTATATTTTCTTTTTCTTATACAGATAATTATACTCAATTCATTTATACACAAAACTAATCTATGCAGTAAGTGGAGAAAAGGGGATTAGTGAAAAACTGTGAAGTAGACATTTACATAAATTATGTGTGAAGGCTCAAAGAAAAAAAAAACATCAATTAGCCTAATTTGCATGTCTTTGCATGTCTTTTGGAGGAAAGGAGTCAAAAAGGTCTAGAAAGTAAGCAGGGAATCTATTCTGCATCTATCTATATAATCTGATAAAGCTTCCTGCTTATGTTTTCTGTGTTGAACTTTGAATACTGAACTTATATGTCAAGAGAAGTCAGTTCAGACTCCATTCTGTCTGCACAGAGTGATAATAGCTTTAATAAAAGATTCTTATGAAACAGCACTTTAGCTGACAGATCAGCACTGACTGTACCATTTACTCTTAGATCTGACTAGCAAATCGGCACACAAGGAAATTGGCTACAATAGACAAGCAGATGAGAAAGATGTTTAATAGAGAAGGGGTTAACACCTTAATTTGCAGGTTCCCCTTGTTGTCAATTGTTTATAAAACATTTGCTATTTTAATATTTTAAAAAAATCACACAGAAAGCCTTGCAACAGGAAAAGTGAGATGAAATGAAATGTATCTCTTAAAGCGTTTATGTATTTTTTTTTTTTTAACTTACCTTCAGGAAGGCCTCTTTCTGCTCCAGATGTTTGCTGATGAGAGGAAACACATGATCACTCTCAGCTAAAGGGCCCAGCTTATCATGACCTCCACACCAGTCCTCGTCCCGACGATATTCCTGCTCCAAACTCTCTAACACACTGCACACCTTTAAAAACATATGCAAAAATGTAAAGTTAATCATCTATCCATTTTTCTTCATGTTTAATTGTTTGGGATCAATATAATTAAATAGTAAGCATAGGACTGCGTAACCATTGAGTTGTGCGGTGGTGCTTTTCACCTGCTCAGAGGTTTTGTAGAAGGCAACAGAAGCATTAACTAGCTTGAGCCGGTCCTCCATTTTTAGCATGAGCTGCTGCCAGTGCATGGCCACCTTCTCTGCACAGGTGCGGATGGCGTCAGGGTCGTAGTGGCCGGCTTGCAGCATGACTTCTGCCTTCTGCTGGACCTGGAGTGCACTCTGATGGGTCTTTTGCAAAGAATTCGCGTGGAACAGGGACTGGTGACAGGCACAAAATGAGAAAATAACACAAATTGGGTTTGTTTAAAACATATCCACAAATGTAGTTGTAAGTCATCAGCTGCAAGTCTTTTGAGATTTACAAATAAATATGAATGTGGACGAAACCTTATATTTATGTTTTTTTTTCTTTTCATTGAAAACACATTTAAAAGAAAAAGACAATCTTGTTCAGATTGGTATCGAAAGTGCTGCGGTCATCACATTTAATAGTTACAAAAAACTAAACAGAATAGTGTAAAAATAAGTACAAATTGATTTATTTTTCAAATCGTACCGCCCTAAAGTTCATCCTACTTAACCGTCAGCACAACAGATTTAGGTTGTCTGCGGTCAGGAAGCTTCATGTTCCCCGTCTACTAGTGGGGTAGAAACAAAATTGAGCCCAGAGCTTGAAACAACAGCGCAGGAAACCTGGAGCCAAAAGCAACAGTGATAAGCAACTGAGCAATGAAACCTTCTAGAGGAAAATATCCAACTACTGACTACCAGAGTTTCTAACATTAATAATTCTAGCACATCTGTGTAGGTAAATACCAAAATACACACAGTATATCATGGCGAAACTGTTATGGTTTAAGTATCTGGTCCTTTTCCCAGAAACGAAATATAGACTGCTTTTTTAAAAATAAGCATAGGGTTAGGGTGAATGTGAGCGTTTGTGTATATGTGTGCATATTGGCACACTGTCCAGGGTGTACCCTGAATCATGCCCTAAGTTTCCTGGGATAGGCTCCAGGCCTCCTGTGACCCTGTATACAAAATAAAGCATAATAGACAGTAAGTGAGAGAGAGAGTTATGTATGTAGAACAACAGTTTGCACTCCACCCGCTTGGTCTATCTCCTGCACAATATCCTGCCCTAATGTTCTTTACCTTAACAGGTTTTTAACAGGTTTTGAACTCATCTCATACTCATTTGTACATGTTTGGTATATGTTTGTGTGTATGTCTATGCATACCTCTATAGCAAGCTGGAACTGTTCGTGTTCTCGTTGTAACTGTTCAGCCTCGGACAGCGAGCTGGCATTAACCATGCTAGCATTCAGCATAGACTCACCATTGCGGATCCAGCTGAGCACCTAAACACAAAATGGCACAAAAACACGTATAGAAAACATGCAGACACTCTTAGAAATTTAACATCAACCCAAATTGTATGGCAATTCCTATAGCTTCATTAGTGCATTTTTGCAAAGACCACATTAGTTAGAAAAAGAAACAATTTTTAAATTTTTTAATGTTTAATTGCGCTGGTAATTATTTAAATTGTAATCATTATATTAATATTCTTGGAGCTAATATTACGCATATAATATTATATGATGTATTATTCATCAAAATTAAATCAATATATAACAGTTGCATTTAGACAGCCTCTCTCCCTCTTCGGCTAGCTCTGGATATCTCTGGATCCACATCTCTTAATCAGCCCATTTGCCCATTGATGGCTGTCTCTGGAGACACTCCTTGACCCTTTATTACATTCTGAATGAGATTAGCTTGGAGAAAGCGGAAATAAGTGACAGAAATCTGAGTAGCCAGGGCCATCATCACTTTCTGACCGTCTGTCTGGACTAAAACAACTGGCGTTTTAGCAAGTATAAACATACTGTACAAAATCTACAGTTAGTATCCTGCACCATCTGCATTATCCAGTTGCAATGACCTATAACAGCATGCCAACAGTCATTGCTTCAAGGAGATTTGCTTTGTTGATAACCCCAAACTCTTGCATACTGTATACTACCTTCATTAAAAGTGACTGCAGCAATGTTCGTTGTTCACTTTAAGAAGCACATAGTGACTGCATGCTTGATTGCTTATTTATTACAAAAGACCTGAGTTTGAACGGTACGTGATTTCCTTTTTAACAAACTGTTTTACATGATATACCACTGGTTCCCATACTTGGTCCTGGAGTATACTCTTTCCTGAACATTTTAGTGTTTTCGTAGTTTTCCCTGGAAAAATATAAAAATTGCAGAACATGTGGTAATCCAGGGTCAGTCATGGGATATAGGATACACATATTGCTTAAAGTCATGAGAATGGATTGCTGAAGGGTAAAGAACCAGAGCTGCTCATGGAAAAATACAGTTTGAGCTCCTGTCCTGCAGTCTAATGCAGAGCTTGTTTTATTCATATGGTCAAAGTTTTATGTTTTTGCCTGGAGAGGTGAGACAGAATGAGGACACACACACTTTACTATTCTACACTGTACGTTTCCATAACTTTTCACACAGATCTCACAGCAGATTTGCTTTAAAAGGCACAGGTTTCTGCAAGACTACAAATGTCTCGGATTTGCATATGGATGACTCAAGCTGAACAGGGCAGTCTGCTTGTCAGATCTTTGTAACACTGTGCAACGTTTTCTCTATTGTAAAGGCAATGTGTCTGTCATGCTTATTTGCATAACATTGCGATTAATTAGATATTACACTGCCACATGGCCAGACAGATTTTGCCACAGACCAACTGCCATGCTGTCGCTGAAATGAATAACAAGAATACAGTATTTAAGTAGTATGATATGTATCTTTTTATACATTGGTGTTTTTTATGTGTTGGTGGCTATATTATGATTTGTGAGTATGATTGTGTATGAATGTGTTCCTTGTAATTGTGTGTGGGTGAGTGTATGATTTACCTGTTTGACCTCAGCCTGCAGATGGCGTAGTTGGAGACACTGCTCTAGCCGTTTTTGGGTTTGCTCTGCGCTCATGTCCAGTTCATGTTGTTTCTCATGAAGAAACTCCAGCAGTTCCTGAACCTGAGTTGCCAGATCTACTTCCTTCTCTCCCGTTAACTCAATGCCTACACACACAATTATATAGAAACTAATAAGTGACTTGCCCATGCTGAATGCCATGTTAAAACAAATGAAGAATGACACCACACATGTTTGAAGGGAACGTTTTACAAACCCTTTGAACAAAATAAGGAGAACAATTCTATTTATAACAACATGCTATTGTGTTAGGTTTAACATATCTGTTTCAGTTTTTTTATTATTTCAAGTAACAAAAAGCTCAAATCATTTTAAGATATATTTCATGATATCAACACAAGTTGTTTTTAATACCATTTCTTTATACAGAGTAGCTTGTGGAATAAAATCTTGTTTCTTCAGGACCATGCTGCCAGGCACCAAGACAGGGGTAGCTCAGTGGCGGAGACATTGACCTAACAATCAAATCCACCCCACCGAGCTGCCACTATGTCAAAAGTCTTGAGCCAGGCTTGAGGAATGTGGAATGTGGCAGGGGGAGCTCAGTGGTTAAGGTGTTGGCCTACTGATTGGAAGGTCCCTGGTTCAAATCTTACCACCAACTGAGCCATTGAGCAAAGCCCTTTAACTGCTCAGATGTATAATGAGTTCAAAATGTAATGACATATCCATATTCAACAGCAGAACACATGAGTGTTGAGCAATGAGTAAGCTTTGAGCTG
Source organism: Clarias macrocephalus (assembly GCA_011419295.1). Taxonomy (NCBI): domain Eukaryota; kingdom Metazoa; phylum Chordata; class Actinopteri; order Siluriformes; family Clariidae; genus Clarias; species Clarias macrocephalus. The sequence continues at coordinate 40,887 of JAAGKR010001490.1, forward strand.
TATTATTAGTAGAGCTATCTTTTTGCACAACTCTTCTGCTGAACTTTAGCTACTGTATTTTACTAGACATTCCTTTACCAACCGTCCTTCTTCAAATCACATTTGTAACTTGAGGTCATTGTAAAACTATGATATGTGTTAGTTATTGCTCTAAAGCTATTTTCTTTTTGGTTTTCATTACGGATGGCAGTGCAGTCCTGCAACACAGCTACAGAATCCTGGAGAGCTCAGACGATTTGAACTGGTGTGATTTCAGTTCAAGTGTGAACTGTATCTGTATTTTTTTCAAACAAAAATTGTAAACTTTTACATTTCAAAGTATTGATGGAGGAATAAAGCCTAAATTGAAAACTGCATACACATATAATAGCCACTAGGTGGCAGTATCTCTCTACTTCTCCACATAATATTATGCGCATCACTGACAACCTGCGTGTCCTGTCTTGCTTGGGGTCAATATAGTGAAACCATATGGTGCATGATTTATTATTTACAGTCATGTTGGTCATATTGTCTAGGAGCACAACATTTATTAATACACCATACGGTTATGCACGTTTCTTTGAGAACAGAATAGCTGACAATTTGAAAATATGCAAAATAGAAAAGCAATTGTTTAAAAAACAAACTGTTCGAACTGTGTTAAACACATATTCATATACTGTGTAATCAACGTGTCAGGTTTACAGCATAATTTAAATGTTCAATCCTGCCCTAGAGAAGAGACAAAGACACACCCAGCACACATGAGAGAGAGAGAGAGTGTGTGAGATTGTCTCAGTGTGATTTGGCAGAGTGGCATTTCCAAAGCCAGAACAGGCAGAGAGTCATGAGCCAAGGTCCATATGTGGAAGTAAGGGGGGTGTGAGATGGGTCAGCAGTTTGAAGACAGAAAGCCTGTTTCCCATGTTAAAAATATCTCCAAGATACAGAAACACAGGCAGAAAGACAACAAGAGGATTACAGGGCTGAAGGAGTGCTGGGTTGGGGAGATAGGAATCAAAATAGATGGAAGGAATATAGAAAGAGGAACAGAGGGGGTTATAAAATTGCTTTGATTATTTCATCTTTCTGGCTTCTCTGAATGGCGAGATGCACAGCTGCTAAGTTAAGTCGGTGAATGTAAAGCTCAGCTGCCTCTCTGGCTCAGACATCATGTCTGCTTATCTCCCTTCCTTCATTTATCTACCTTTATACACCACTCTGCCCTGTACACATATCTCTCTCTGCTGCCTCTCCACCTGTATATGTAGATTGCTTATTGATTTTTGAGTTTTGGTTGCATGACAGTAATCTCATCCATCCATCCACTCATCCATCCTGTTCCTCCCTCCCACCTGAAGCTTGGACCTCCATTATGTACTGGTGTAGGTCTTGGCCCTGCTGGATGACCTCATATGTCATGTTGTTCATGGCCAGTTTTCTATCAGCATGCCTCTGGAGCCTCTGTTCCACCAAACTCTGCTCCTCTGCACTGAATTCACTCATCTGCCGTACCAGGTCTTCATTCCACGTGTCCAGTTCTGCAGTGACCTTTACATCGCAGGACAGAGCAAAAAGTCTACATTTATTCACAGTCAACTTTTTAAGCAATATTACCCTGACCGGACCTAATGACAGACATCTAAGCAATAAAATAATACATTTAATTTTGTGTATATAGCTTGTGATGTCAGGCTGTACTGTACAAAAAATTTAGACATTCTACGGTATATTGTCATTTTTTTCCCTTTAAAAGTTTATTTTGTTTTATCTAGTATGTTCAGTAGAGCAAATTTAATTAGGAACAAATAGACAAAAAGCAGAACATATGTCGATTGGTATTACTTTCAGGAACAGAAGCAAGTTACAACCGGATTGGAAAAACCTATGAGCCAATGTCTTTATAAACCACATAACAGGGCACTAAGACAACTTATTTAATTTTAAAGACATGTGGCCACATCATTATTTTTATTTAATTTAGAGTTTGTTAGTTTACAACTGAACTTTTGCAATGCATATATTAAATTTATTACAGAACAATACAGTACATTAATTCCGGCCTAACCAGAATTTATGTACATAGCACAAGTCTCTTTTCTGTTATGTTCCTTTATACAGTACTCTAGGGACCTGAATGTCCTCATATGAGGTACATGACATTTTCTCCCAACTACATTGTTTATATATCCTTGTACAATCCTCATATAAAAACTGTTAATGCTTATTCTTTTGCGAAAGTTTCTTCTCTTTAAAAACGTTGTACAGTAAAAGCAAACTTACAAAGTACAGATGACTAGAGCCTGGATATCTGGATTGTAATGTAAGAGAATTAGTTGTACAGCCAAACATATCATGAAAAAAAATTAACTTTTTTTTTTTTTTGCATTTACATTTAGGCATTTGGCTGACGCTCTTATCCAGAGCGACTTACAAAAGTGCTTTGAAGTTTCCGTCATTGAATAGATTCTTACACCCTTAGTAATCATATATTTGATTTTTCATTTAACGTATACTGTGGATTTGAAAACCAGATCATAGAATTCATCTGTAAGAAACAGCATTAAATGAGGACAACTTCATGCCACATTACTCAGACAGAGTAGAAGGAGAGTATGTGATGTTACATCTGAAAGACAATATGACTTGATCTAAACCCCTCACCTCAATAGTGTACTGTTCAAAGATACGCAGTTGAAGAAAGATGTCTAGTTTAATCTTTCTTTCATGGAACAGCTCCTCCATCTGACCCTGCGCCTCATCCAGCTGCTGTAGCACACTCTCGATGTGAGCTATAGAACTGTTATGGGGCATCTTATTACTGCTCATCGCTGAGTCTCTGTTAGATAAAAGGAAGAAAAGTCAGACTACATGTATGTGCGTGTGTGTGTGAATGGATGTGTTTTAACGTTTATTAACCTGAGCTGTTGAATGAGGTCCTCTCCCTCTTTAATCACATTGAGCGTAGCCTCTAGTGTGGTGGCTTGCTGCTGCTGGAACTGTTTGATCAGTTCTTGCACAGAGTCTACAGAGTCTGAACACACCTCCTCTAATAGTTCCTTCTGCAGATCCTCCATCCATGTCCATAGCTGCAAATCAAATCAAACAAATCCAGATGAAACAGATGAAGAACTGTATTAGTGTCTTCATGGAAAGTGTGCACTTTTCAGGTGATGGTTCAGGTTTTCTTAATGGGAGTTGCAATTAGAGTATTATTATGGTATTTTCCCACCACTGTAAAGACATTTGCTCCTTATAAGGAGATGAAAACACCACACAGGCAAACTAAAAGCAAACATTGCCTTCATTTACTTTAATTAATATTCAATTATTAATTGTTGCTGTCTGGATCTGTTTCCACTATTAGAAGCTCAACCAATTTTTTTTTTCTCATTGTCGAAATTGCTTCCATCTTGGAATAATAAATTTTGACACCCTTAGCCATGCAGCATAGATGAAAGTCTCATCTTTGTAACAGTAGTTAAATTACTTTCCCTAGATTGTTTACTAATTTTAGTTATAAATGACACAGTATTGTTTTTGTCATGTTCTTCTTTTTATCGGTTATGCAAGTTTTTGTCATTACTTTATCCTAACTCATCTGTGTCCACCTGCTGCATGAGCCATAGCCATAGCCATTATTTAAAGAATAAATGGCATAACCTTACAATTATATACAAAATTATTTAAAAAATCTAACATACTGTACAAAGGATGCCATTATCTGATACTAGTCATGAAGGTACATTGCCAGAAGAAAGACAAATTAATGGCAATGATTATACCATTTATTAAATGGATACATGGGTTGATTATGTGCCTGGAGCCTTTAACATCAAGTCAATACTGATGGCTTTGGCACTGTAAAAACTTCTATGATTCATCTACTATATAATCAGACCCTGTTGGGTCTCTCAGACCTCCCTGACCATAACCAGCATACGTTAGATACTATCTCACCCCATTGAGCAGAAGTATAGATGTAGAATTAAGGGGTAGTCTATCACACCAATACTAAAAAAATCTCCCTGCTTTAATCCTAAGAAGCAATATGTTGATGAATCGATAGATGCCCCTCTTGACATCTTTCGACTGTGAATCTATCTTCTAGAATGGTTGTACCTGAAATACACTGGAGAATACAAGGGCATCAACAGACACACATATCTCTAGGCATGTCTTCACAGATATTTACATGCTCTGCACAGGGCTAAGGCTTGTATCAGCTGGATCTTTGGGTGCTCGGGGGTGACCCTTTCATTACACTCACACAGTAGTTTGCTGTGGGTCCTTCCATTCAATAGGTTTAAGTTGGCTTATAATCCTAACAGCCCCAATCGCTGTCTATCCAGTTATCGCCATTATGCTTTGCAGTTCTTCCGGCAATGGCTTTTTTACGGCATCTAGTGATGTGTGCCGTTTGTCTCTCCTTTCCAGGTGTGATTGTATATGCAATACTCCATTCTGTCTTAAATGTTTATGAAGTTTTAAAACTTTTATTGTGAAACATTTGAAATTATCCATGGGTTAATCCTATTTCCTTAACAAAATCATAGACTGGATGATCTTGGATAGGTCACAACGCCCCTATGACCGCAAGTTACATCACTCAGGAAATGTATAAGAGCACTCAAATATGAAATTGTTTCATGCTGCAACTTCTGCAGCGATGATTAGATTTAAACACTTCACCAGTTCAGTTTAAAAATGTAAAAGACAGAAGGGAGTATTGAATACACAATCACACCTGGAGAGGAAAGACAAAATAGCACACATGATTTCAACTAGGCTTAAAAAGAATTACACATGAGCTTAGATTGTAGTTTCTGTCGTCACATTCCCCACACTATGGAAAAATATAATATCCTTCTGTCAGCACATTATCAAGCAAGTAAGTCAAGTGAGTGAGTTGGGGAAGAACAGAGTATATGTGTGTGAGCCTAGAGAGAAATACCACGGATAATGATTTTAAAATATTCAGTCATTTTGAATCATTCCGATCTCTAAAATGTTTTTAGGTGTTTTTTTGTACCATATCATTGTTGGACAGAAATTTCTCACGTAACTTCTCTAGGACTTCCACTCTTACACAGATATGTGTTGTACATGTGTGATAATTTAATCATCAAGAAACAACAAAAACAATGTATTTTAATCAAAATAACACTAGGCCTGTGGAGTCATGGAGTTTCACTCTTTCCGTACAACCAGAAAATCTGAATTATAAGAATGTACTAAACACCTCAAGGCTCTACACAGCTCCCACATTTGGCCCAGTAAAAGAAAACATGCCATTGCTGGTGATTATTCTATGCTGTTTTCTTGGCAGTTGACTGACACATCAAGATAAGAGTAAATAAACTGGAAACACTATTCATAGCCCCAGGCTTTTCTACGCACAATGCATTGGCACAACAACCTTCTTCTGCTTTCAAAAAGTCTTTGTTATAGAAATAATACATTACATCACACAATATAAAAGAGAGAACCAAACTACAGCTGATTAGAAATTCCTGACAATTTACTCAATTTTAACATGATTTTCAATACTGCATGGTTTTTGCCCCCTATCTGGAAATATGCTCCAATCCATTAGGATCACAAGGCATCTATGAGCCTTTAAGTTAGTTATTATTGGGAAAAGGCCATAAAGTTAACTGGCTTTTGGCAGTGCTGTAACCTAAACAAGCATCGAGCCATATTCAGGTCATTCTGATTGATGATGTTTACCATAAAGAAAATCAGCATGATATTGTACAGCAGTCGCCAAAAGTTTTGAGAATGACACAAATATAAATTTTCACAAAGTCTGCTGCTTCAGGGGTTTAAGATCTTTTTGTCAGAGGTTACTATGGTCTAATTATAAGCACATCACAAGTGTTAAAGGCTTTTATTGACAATTACATCATATTTATTCCAAGAGTCAATATTTGTAGTGTTGAATCTTCTTTTTCAAGACCTCTGCACATCGCCCTGGCATGCTGTCAATCAACTTCTGGGGTTGTTTACCAGCCAAGTGAGGTGGGCTCACTCACAACAATTTTTCTTAAGAACACAGCCATAAATAAAGAATGGTACAAAAACATCCTCTGAGCGCAACTTCTCACAACCTTTCAAAAACAGTTTGGTGACGAACAATGCCTTAAGTGATAACTGAGTACCTGTGGGAACAAAACACCAAAATTTTGGATCCATAGCCAGGAAACTCCTCAGACCTTAATCCCATTGAGAACTTCAAGCCTCAAGAGGTGGGTGGACAAACGGAAACCCACAAATTCTGACAGACACTGACAAACAAGCATTGATTATGCAAGTATGGGCTGCCATCAATCAGGATGTGGCCCAGAAGTAGATTGACAGCAGGGGAATTGTAGAGGTCTTGAAAAACAAGGGTCAACACTGCAAATTCTGGCTCTTCGCATGAACTTAATGTAATTGTCAATAAAAGCCTTTCACACTTATGAAATTCTTGTAATTATATTTTGGTACATCACAGTAACATCTGACGAAAGATATAAAAACACAAGCAGCAGACTTTGTAAAAAATAATATTTATGTCATTATCAAAACTGTTGGCCATGACTGTTACTGTGTAATGACAGCTAATACCACTGTAGCATGAATGGCAGTAACAGGGTATGAAAACAACATGCTATTTTTAATACAATGAACAACAAATAACACATTTTATCTTGATGTATTATATAGAACCATCATTCTTCATCTGAAGCAGAGGTTATCGTCTAGATTTGATCTGGAACCAACTTCCTGTTCTTTACACTTCAACACCTTGCACACTCTCTGATTCATACCACTCATACGCCTCAGCCTTGGATAATCCCTACAATAGATCATTCTATCCAGGAAAGGTGGATTTTTTTAGGATCAACTACACAGTATATCATTTGTCAAATTACATTTCTCATACAACAACTCGTACAGTTGCTTGACTGTTCCAGAAAATATTTTACATGCAGCTCCCTGCTGTTTACCTAATGCTTTGTCTAATAGCACACATCATTTTTAGTATAATAGCTAAGAAAAGCTGTGTCTGTGATTATGTTTTCACACTGCAGGTCTATTCTGACAATATTATCAACAGAAATCTACAGCACGAGAGTATCCTCTTCATGTGTTTTAGCGGGTCTTGTTTGTAAGACAGTAATCAATACTCTACACTTTTTTCAACACGGTTAAATGTGTTGAAGTATGATTTGAGGCGGGTAAAAATCTATGTGATATTCTCAGCTTTAAAGGGTTAACACTTTCATTACATTTAGTGGCAGCACGTCTGGAGTTTCCATAGTAACCTTATTCACAGTCAATCAGTGCCGCCTCTAAATAGGAAATGCCATTTTCTGATTTCTTGGCCTTGACAGCTTTGTCAAAGAACAATACAATCTCATTAAACTATCAGTTATGAAGAAGTGCCTAATATATCATCATGTTTGTTTAGCAAGTCTAGATTTTAGCCTGGTACAAATAAAGGGTCAAAAAAGACATATTATATATATTTAAACAGAAGGTGGAGTGGAATTAATGGGCTATGGTGGCTCAAACTGATAAGGCTCTGGGTTACTGATCGCAAGGTCAGGGGTTTAAAGCCCTAGCACTGCCAAGCTGCGCTGTTGGGCCCTTGTGCAAGGCCCTTAACAGGATCTACACTCGTATCCCACCTTCCTACCCCGACATTTGCAAAATATGAATGTCACCATGCTATATGGTACATGTGGCAAATAATAGTTAGGTGATAGTTAGATATCTGCATGTTCACACTGCAGTTTTAAACAGACCCATTAACTGTGGGTTAGTTATTTTTGCGTCTGCATCAGATATAATGTCAGTATTTATCTCATCTTATTGGACTCTGTAATACATTAGATTCAGGCTGGCATTCTAGATTTGGCATGAAGAGCATGATGTGCTGATTAACACAAAATTATTGTAACATTTATTATAAATAAATGTGCAAAATTAAAAAAGCACACACATCTTCTACTTATGATAATTATCTACATCTTAATACTCAGACTTTGGTTGGAATCACATTAAGCACAACACATGTAAAGTGAAATAATGTAAAATAGTCTTATATGTAATGTATCAGAATAAAATGTCCTTCAGAAATGTCAACACCCAATCATCAACTGTCATAGTTCAGCTGAGATCTGTAGTTCTGCTTTATTCGGACACTCTATTGAATGTCATATACTGTATAGTGAAGAGTCCCTGTAACATTAACATAATATATGTGATATTCAACCAATTATACAAAATATAAATGTTTTCTTTACTTTCATTGACTTAAAGCTAAATTACGTTTGTACTGTACATCATTCTATTTAATGGGTTTAACATAAAAATATAAATTTTACCGTTACATTAAATAGTTTACTTGAGTGGAAATTATGTCCTTAATATAAACATGTTCCGGGAATAATTATTTTTTTCAAAAAGTACTACTACTACTACTACTACTACTAATAAAGTTACGTACTACTACAGACATGTCCTGTACGATCAAGTTCAAAAGTTAGTACCTCTCTTTTAATTTGTGTTTTTGTGAAAAAACAATGTAAATTATCTGATTGTAGCGGGTCTTAGTATTAGATTAAAACAGTCACAGACAAACAACAACATAAAAAAAACCTATGTGGGCAATACTAAGTACTAAGTCCTGATTCAATAGCTTGAGCAACAATAACTTAAATTAATTGTTTCCTGTATGACTTCACCAGTCTCTCCCATTGTTGTGGAAGAATTTTGGCCCATTCTTCTTTACAACGTTGCTTCAGTTCCTTAAGGTTTTTGGGCATTCACTAATGCACAGCTCTCTCAGCTGGGTTAAGGTCTGGACTTTGACTAGGCCATTCCAAAACCTTGATGCTTTTATTTTTCAGCCATTTTGATGTAGATTTAGGTGTTATGCTTCGGATCATTGTTCTATTGCCTGACCAAGCTTTAGCTGTCAAGACAGATGGCCTCACATTTGCCTCTAGAATACTCTAGTATACACAGGAGCTCATGGTCGACTCAATGACTGCAAGGTACCCAGGTCCTAATTACACATATAATCACCCCTCTACCGCCGTGCTTGACAGTGGGTATGAGGTGTTTCTGCTGATATGCTGTTGGGTATTAACATCTGTTCATAGGACATTGTTCCAGAAGTCTTGTGGTTTGTTCAGATGGAGTTTTGCAAACCTCAGTCATGCTTCCATGTTATTATTTGACAGAATATGCTTTCTCCTGGCAACTCTTCCAAATAAACCATACTTGTTCAGTCTTCTTCTAATTGTGCAGTCATGGACTTAACATGATTATTAAGGCCTGTAGGGTTTTAAATGTAACTCTTGAGTTTTTATTTTTATCTTGTGTGTGTGTGTGTGTGTGTGTGTGTGTGTGTGTGTGTGTGTGTGTGTGTGTGTGTGTGTGTGTGTGTGTGTGTGTGTGTGTGTGTTTCACTAAGCATTGGTCTGACCTTGTGGTGAATGTGCCAGGACATCCTATTCTGGGTAGATTGTTCACTGTCTTAAATGCTTTCCTCTTTAAATAATCTTTCTGTAGATCGCTGAATGGATTTATAACCATTTCCAGATAGACGTGTACCCGTAATTGCTTTTCTAACACTATTTCTTATGTCTTTTCTTCTTGGCAATGTGTAAACACACTCCTGAATGTTCCAGACCAGCAAATTGCCAAAATGTCTGCTTATATAGAGGTCTGCACACCTGCTAATGATCAATTAATCAAGAGCTGGTGATTAGCAGCACCTGGCTGCAACTTACCCTCTTAAACCCTGTGAAAACAGTATGGGGGTTCTCAGTTATGCCCACATTGTTTTATTATTATTATTTATTTTATTTTATTTTTTGGTTTAATTTTTGTTACATAAAAAAATTATATGTTGATATTCGTCTGAGGTTGAATTTTCATAATACTAAGACCCATTATGATCAGATGATTATGATGATTTAAACAAAAACACATAGAAACACATAGAACTTTTGAAGACGAAGGTAAGTACCTACATATTTATAAAATATAATAATAAAATAAGTTGAGCAATTGAGAATTTATTTAATTCAATATTAAAAGATGATTACATGTTATAGTTTTAGCTTTTGGTTTAGCTCAAAGTTTTATGTTTATTTTACTGACCACAATGCATCTTTTAGTATGTTCTCAAGTTACACTATAATTTGTGGGCTATTTGTGATGTAAAACCCCCCAAAAAAACAACACAATCATAAATAGTCACAAGTGGAACTCCATCTTCTGACTCATTTTAAGAGAATTCTCACAGCGAGAGCTGTGGTTCATCCTGTACATAATCCCAGCCTCAGCATGTCATATCCTCCAGAGATCCACTGAGAGCAAACCAGCATCCAAATGCGCCTGACAGAGTAGTGCCTTTATAAAAAAAAAAAGCACATTCACCAAATCTAGCCTAAAATCACATCCATCAGCAGGACTATAAAATAAATTACATCTACATTATGGAAGTCAGGCAAGGGACAGTCAAACAAGGAGCTTGTTTTAAGAGGACTTGCATGAGATGAATGGGACCCACTCGACTGGGACAGATGGCGCCTGCTCTGTTTTATAAAATATTTACTTTGCTGTGGCTGCATGAGTAATAGTATGCCCTTCTCTGAAATCAGTGTGTACAGCTGAAAGATCAAAATGTGTCACTCAATTCCAGTAGCAGTTAGTTTAGTTGTGTCTCAGTGCTGATGGGGTTTCTTTTATTTATCAATAAACCTGCATGTAAGCACATGCAGACACAAACACACAGATACATATGCTTTCTGCAATGAAACATTTTCCCATCTGGTACTGATCAGCGAGTGTTAAACAGAGAAAAGAGTCTCTGCAATCTCTTGAGCAATCTAACCTTATCCCCTGTGAAGGATAGGTATGCTTGTCCCTATGGTTGCCAGAAAGGCCACAAAACCTGACGACTACTGTACATTACCCAGAATACCTACTTATTTCATTATGTTTACTATACATAAGAAAGTTATGTGCTTAGCTGATACTAGGTTTCAGTTGGTATGAAGATGTTCTAATAAGAACTGAATGTTTACCTCTTTGGTGTGAGTGTGGAAGGAGACAGACATGTCCAGCAGTAGTTTCCGCTGCTCAACCCTTCTTACAAAGTCCTGGATCCTGACCTCTAGGTGCCGTGCCGCCTTGTAGATTTCCTCCGGGTCGCATTCGCCCGTCTGGGCCAGTTGCTCGGCTGCCTCAAGGAGCTTGTCAGCATTAGTGTATGTGTTCTGATTCATGAGAAAACAAGGAACAGGGCATATTTGTTAGACCACTGTCAGCATGTACTTTACAAATGGGCACAAATGTAACGTTAACACATATGTATTTACAGTATAAGCAAGAAATATGGAAAGCACTACAGATTCTGACAAACACTCCTTTTAACCACTGTGCTTGTCTGGTTCACTTACACTGTCACTCTAACATACATGATCACATCCTGTTCTTTCACACATACTGTAATCTAATCCATCTGTAGGACAAATCTCCCCATGAAAATCCCCATTTATTAGGGATTATTATATCGGCTCATGTGCACATATGTTTCTCCGCTGGCCAAACGCAGTACCATGCTGACTCATACTCAACTGGAGTTCATAGCCTGCAAACAATGTGCTATAATGGTGATATCTATTTAATAACAATATATGTTTTTCTCCAATGCAATCATATTAAACTAAAAATATTTAAAACTGTATAAAGTCTCAGCACTTACATAAATATTTACAGCAAATACAGTGTAACCTTGGATTGCAAGCAACTTGGTCTGCAAGTGTTTTGTAGGACAAACAAATTTTTTAAAGAAATGTTAACCTAGTAAACGAGTGAGGTTTTTAAATACAAGTAGTACGCATGTGCTTTGTCTGCCAAGCGTCACGTGATCACATCTGAGCCAATGGTTCTTCTCTCTTTCCCATGCTCAGTCTCAGTGGGCGTCCGTTACTCGTTTAGTCAACATTCGTGCACACGTGTACTGTTTACATTGTGACCACGTGTGTGTGCCATATTATAGCATAATAGCATTTTTTTTTTTTTTGTGCCCAAGTGTAGTTCCTGTTTTTTAGTAACTGGAATGTAACAACAGCCTTCGGGAAGAAAAAGGCTAAAAAGGCTGTAGCAGTGCGAGAGAATCTGTTTAATGACAATGCAACATCACATTTCCTCAAAGGGAGCCAAAAGCAAGTGTTATTAGCAAGTTTCCTTGTTAAATAAGTTTACCGGCAGATACTCTGTCAAAGAGCAGTGATTCCCTTAGCGTATGAAAGTCGTTCTACACAATAGCCCCCCACCCCCCTCCTCTCCTCTCGTCTTACTACAGCCTTGATTCCTGTCAAAGGTAATTTGTTTTATTTTTACTTGATATTTTGTATCAATCATTTTATATGAATAAATGATTATAAGCATGCTTCCAGAACAAATTGCAGGATTAACTGTATGTTCAATAAAAAGGTTCATTATTTGTTCGGAGGACAGACTTTTGAAAAATATTTTTATAATATTGTGTCCATGCTTAAATTACTTTGCTTTTTTTTTATATTCATTATATTGTTATTTATATATACCTGTGACTGTCATGTTCCTTTCTCAGTGCCTTTCTCAGGCATGTTGCTGGGGGATTTTTCTCACAAGATACCTTTTTAGTTTCATTCTAATCATTGAGTACTAATGAAAGTAAAATGCTTTTAGCCCCAACTTTCTGTAACTTATCTAACACAGTCATTTTCAAAAGTTAGTATCCCCCTCTTTTAATGGTGTGTTGTTTATTTGTGTAAAAACATAATAAAAATAATCTGATGGTTGCAAGACTCAGTATTAGAAAAAATACCACCTCAGTCAAACAACGCATAACTTTTTTTTACCATGACATTATTTATTTAACAAAAATTAAGCCCTGCGATGGATTGGCACTCTGTCCAGGGTGTACCTCGCCTCGTGCCCTAAGCCTCCTGGGATAGGTTCCAGGTCCCCGCAACCCTGAATACAGGATAAAGCGGTATAGACGATGAGTGAGTGAGTGAAAATGAAGCCATAAAACACAAAAGAACTAAAGGATTTACAGTAAAATGGTAAGTTGCATCCAGGTGCTGCTAATCATGAGTAATTGACCATCAGCAGGTGTGCAGACCTCTATAAAAAGCAGCAATTTAGGCAATTTGCATTCTGGAACATAATCACTTCTGTACTCTGTATACCAGCTATTCTAGAGGCAAATGTGAGGCCATCTGTCTGACAGCCAAAACTGGATCATGCAACAGGACAGTGATTCGAAGCACACTAGAATGGCTAAAAAGTAAAACATCAAGGTATTGAAATGCCCTAGTCAAAGACCTCAACCTAACTGAAATGCTGTGGCAGGACTTCAAGAGAGCTGTGCATAAGAGAATGCTCAAAAACCTAAATGAACTGAAGTAACGTTATAATGTTAAAGTGATGTGTAAAGAACCATGTGCCAAAATTCCTCCACAATAATGTGAGAGACTGATAAAGTCATAAAGAAAACAATTACGTCAAGTTTTTGCTGCTAAATGTGAAGTGGCAAACTATTGAATCACGGAGTACTTACGGTGGTATTTTTAAGTTTTAATTTTTTTTTTTTTACTTCATTTTTGTTAACTAAATAACGGCATAGTGAAAAAAGTTATATGTTGTGGTTCATCTGAGGTTGTATTTGCCAGATCAGATAATATACACAAAAAACCCTTAGAATTAAAAGACTATGTTCTATGATAACTGTATCTGGTTAGTTTATGTGATCTCATCCTACTATCTGAAACGGTCTATGCACTGCAATTTCATCAGATATGAGTCTATTTCCTCTAACCTCTCCTGGATACTCACACTCATCAGTCAACTAACATGATCTCCAAACCAGCCCACTGCTCTATTGTATTCTAGCTACAGTATACTGAACTTCTACATAATCTCATATCAATAATGCAATCAAGAGACTTTTAACTTTGGATGTTAGGGATGCCTCCTCTGCCCAATCCAATTTCCAATGTTAAACTCTATTCTATTAAGCTTCATCTCTGAATATAACCTTCCTATTCAGTATCATGCAGTCAAGGATGAATTACTGTTAGCTTCTCTCCACATTTTTCGTTGGTTACTGTCATCCTTTATATGCTCGTTAGAAGAAAGGAGGCCTTGTGGGTCTGAATTTTACCTGGGATCTTGCTGGAGGTAAAATAATGTATTTCTGTATATTTATGGTAATAATTATACTGGTAGTGTTCATATACTGCACACAATATTTTATCCTCATGGAAAAATATGAATGAAATATATGTTTTTTTTTTTTGGACAAAAAAAAGACAGAATAAGAAATGCATTTCAGCTTCATTTCTTAAAGATACAAGTCAAATATAAAACATCTCTGAAAAACATCTCTGAAAAAAATTTATGAATTCTCTATTTGACACAAAGTTTTAATCTCATTAATAAGTGATTAAATTACAAATGACAAATTAAATATGCTTATTATTTATGACCTGCTCTACTAATCAAAACAAACAAAAAACATTCATGTTTTATCCACTTGGGAAACGTAAATTGCAAAAATAAATCTGCAATATTATGTCAGGATTATAGACTTCCAAAACAATTCCTTTGATAATGGTGTAATGCTGTTTGTAGTTAAGTGTAAGAACCTGACAACTTTCTAAGCATTTTGTTCCTTATATAGCCCACAATCTGAATGCAACTGGCACCCTGTCCACCACTGTATTTTTTTTGGAAATAAAGAAACTTTTTTTTTTTTTTTTACTTTAACCTTGTGCTATCACGCGATAACCTTTTGTAAGCACCAATTATTCTGAGAATCTTTTTTGTGAGCTGCATTCATATTGGCACCACTTAATATGGGAAACATTTCAATTGCAGCATATTGGACAGCTGTGGCATGCGTTTGATAAGAACATGAGCACTCATGGCATGCACAATTACTAAAAACTAAATCATGGAATTTTTTTTTTCTTTTTAACTAAACAATGCTCATTATCAGTCTAAAGCTTGTGACAAAATGTCAAAATAGAAAAGAAAATTAAATAAGCAAACCTCAACAATTATACACAAAATGAAAAAAAAAGCCTTTGGGGAATGAAATCTGAGACATCTATTTAAAAAAAAGAGGAAGGTGTTAGGGTTAGCGTATACTTTTTACAGCACAATGTGAAACTTAAATCTTTATGATGACTGTCAATATGGGGTTCTTGTAAATAACTAATAATAGCTAAATAATATCAAAATAATAAACGTTTGAGGTTATACTTTTTCCTATAACCTTTAAAAACTGATCTTTACCATTTACCACTGAACCATGTAAGCATTTTTATATGTCTCTTTTTCTTATGTGTTACATCTACAGTGAGACTGAGTGTTCTAATTGAGTGTAATGGCTCCTATTACACTGTGTAAAAGCAGCTCAGTGTGCCTTTCTCTTGCTGATCTACTGTATATTAACACTGATAGATAGGATTGATTTTAAACACCATTATGCAGCTATTATAGAGATACATATGATACAAAACCTAATATTAAGGCCTATAATTAGAGAGAGTGGTCAGAGTAGATAGATTGATGGCTCTGTATAAGCTGATGTTAGTACTAAGTGACTATAATTCTTATCGAAGCTGCATGCAGATTTAGAAAATCCAAAGATCACATTGCTCACTTTGGATTTTATTTGCCTCTATAGAAATATAAAAGCAAAGCGTAGCATTGTAAGTACTAGTGTAACACAATAACTTTATCTGTATCTGTTTAGTGCTATAAATATCCATATGTATGTGCACTGAGATTTAAAACGGCTGTATCCTGCACCCTATACCGCTACGCTACCGTAAACACTGGAAAAATATATTAAATATATTATATATATATTAAATATTCTGCAATGAATTTAGTTGTGAGAACTCTATTTCTCAAAATATCAAAAAGTAGCCTGATTTAAAGAACTGTAATCCTGACTATGGGTTACTAAGGGTTCTGTAAATGCCAGTGCAGGGGCACACGTACTGTATATCTCAGATCAATGCTAAGCATTCGGCCCACTAGTATTTCAAACTCTAAGCTTAATATCTGACTGTTCAAGTGTGCTGTTATTAAAAATTCAAAACCTCCTGATTGTGCAAGCTTTTTGTAGCTCCTTGTGGGAACCTCTTGTGTCAACCAAATGCTACAGTATAAATAAATAAATAAATAAATACAAACAGCATTATTTATTTGTATATGCATTTGCATCTGTTCAAAAGCACATTATCTGTTAATTCCAAATAACGTATTTGTATTTGGTTCCATCCATAGTCAGAAAAGCTAATAATTTAATCTCAAATCGTTACACTTTTACAGGTGGGTGAAGCTGCTGCTGGTGCTCTTACTGTACCTGTGCCACCTCCTCAAAGTCATCATGGCGTTTCTGCAGGGCCCTGGCTCTGTGCAAAGACTTGCCCACTCCGGTGTGTTTACTCAGGAAAGCTTCCCCGTGGTTCTCTATCCAGTCCATCACCTATGTAAAACACAAACATCCCAATTATTTATTGAGTCACTGAAACAATATAATCAATGCTTTGTCATGAAATGAATTATATGTTGTTCCATATCTTTGATTAAGTTATGTAATATATAGGAATACATTGGATAAGTAGAGTTCACACACATACACATACACGCAGACACATGGAGCTCAACGTCAGTAATTGCGTGGCGCACAATCAGTCACGACTGTCTCTCTGTCAAACAAAACGCCAAAGCCACTTTATCAGCAGTTACATAAGTGGACAGCAAGACAGAAACACAGCTTTGATGTCATTAGTACTATACACAATCTGGCCTAACGTAAACCATGGCTTGACTGCGCAATCATCACCAAAACTTTATTAATATGCCCCGACTCTCAACTCATACAGGTTACAAGACTGCAGAAACAGTGTTTATAAATATCAGAAGAGGCGAGGGTGTAGAGAGGTCAAAGACGGAGGATTAACCCAGTTTAGCTTTAGTAGTCTGTCTCTGGGAACTCTGTCGGTTTCTGGAATATGAACAAAGTACAGACCCCATAGGGTGAGCTCATCTGAAGGAGACGCAGGGTGTATAAACTCTGCGTAAACAATCGGAGTTTACACAAAAGTCTCCATACTTTAATCCAACATCTACTTTTTACTGGAAAAAAAGGGGGAAAAATCTAACATATGCAATCCATTAGAATGTTTGGAATTTCAACATTAAATCTATCCCTGAAGATTCTTTGTCTGATTGTCTACACAATCTGATGGTTGGGGAGCTTCATGCGGATGTGTTCGCAAGTGACACAAATTTATAAACCATGTCAGAGGGTGTGGTGAACTTCTGTTTACGCATGGCTGATTACAGCATCCGCAGAGTGTTTAAAAAAAAAAAATTAAACTGTACACTTGCACGAACAGGCAGCGCTGCACTAAATATAACAATATCGCCAAATATATTTAAATGTAACCGGCTTCTTTTTGACATGGCTTCATTCACTTTGCAACACTAGGTCAAGTTTGGTTCTGCTAAATGTAATCGTTAACAAAAGTCTTCCTAAACAATTAATTAGGTGAAACATCCTTTGTAACCTTTATAGCACAAAAGAAAAAATCTCTTTGAAATCAAGGTACAGTTCAGGTGGATTCGAACATTATTTTTGGACTTTCCCAATAACTGTAAGTCCCTGAGACCTTGACGTGTGCTGTGTAAAATGATTTCTTCTTCATAGCACTCGACAGTATAAACACTATGATTATGGAACATATTACTGTTCGCCTGGCTGGTATAAACAGGTTAGTCAGACTCAGCTCTCAATCTCTTTCAAGGAAAAAATACATTTAAATAAAGGTCAATTTTAGCATCCACATTACTTTCAGTAAAAAAAAAAAAAAGAAGCCTTTTTTTTTTACTTTAGTGGAATTAAATATAAAAGCAGAGTACGTGTGTATTTTACTCACAACAGTGTGAAGTAAAGCCTGAGGCTATTTCTTTCTAGCCAAAGTGCAGAAATAATTGACATTTCCCTCAAGTGATTACATTTGGTTTGCATTGAGGCTACTTTATTTAAGCCTGCATGTAGGACATATCCGTAAGAGTTCTAAGCAAGATGCATGTGGCATACAATAATAGTTGGAATACTGTATACGTAAACAAGGAGGACTGCTATCTCATTCAAGGATTTTTTTAAATGTCTTTACATCTACAGCAGTGAGGAAACTAGATGTAAATACACTAAGGGATGCATTAAGGGACAAATGGCAGAGCCCTGCACGTCCAGGTTCCGGGTTCAATTCCTTCCTCGGGTCTGTGTGCACGTCCCCCAAAGACATGCAGGTGTGGTGTTCCCAAATTGTGTGTATGTGTGTGAGCTCTGCAATAGATTGGCTCCCTGTCCAGGGGGTACCGTGCCCTAAGTCTCCTGGGGACAGGCTCCATGCCCCCCGCAACCCTGTATACAGGATAAAGTGGTATGTGATTGAATGACAGAATACGTAGTTAGTTTTGTGTGGATTAATAATAATAAAAAAGTGTTTCTGCTTCCCATGCGTTCTATGTAGAGTGAAGGAACTTTTTTTACTCATAACAAGACCCTTCCCTATGATTATCTCATTCAATTCTGTACCCAGTCATCACTGTAGTTGGTTCTCCTCTTCTTTTAGAGTGACATTAAGAAGCAACACTAATAAAACAAATTAAGCAGTCATTTGGACAAACACGGGTGTCACATACACAAATAATATGACATACACAAATAATATGAAAACACTGAAAGCCCTCCACAAACACTAGAACTAACGTGTGAGAATAGAAAACACACTAACAAATACTGGCACACAAACAGGATCCAGAAGCCCCCAGAGAGAGGTTTCAACAAATGTTCCATGGATGATTCAGTTTCTGTATGTAGGTCTAGACTAGTAGAGTTTTTCAGAATTGTGTCATGCTCATATGTATAAAAATAACATTCAAATAATCTTAACCAGACTTGCGTAAGAAGAGTTATGTTTGTGTGTCTTAATCCGTGTATAATTTACATGCTGATAGAGGGCACATCCCTGAACACACATAAGGTTTAGATTTGCGAAATGTCGAGAAATTTATTTTTCACTGTAGCAATGACTCGCACATATACAACCATGTTTTTGTGTAACCAGTGAAATACCCACCACTACATGTACATAAACTAGAAGAATGAAGAATTTACAAATGCTGGAAAGGTTAATAATGATGGAAATGAAGGATACAAATGATGGAAAGGTTAATATTCTCTTGACTATGTTTACTGCTCACTGATATAGACAGGACAGAGGTACATTTCTCACATACTGTATCTCATCCTATAACTCTGGTTATCTTCAATTACCACAACCGTAACAACTGATTTATCCGACTTGAAAAAGTCGACAGATTCTCCGTGGACATAGAAGAGACGTGGGGACAATGCACTTGATTTCTTAGGGAGGAGAGTCCAGGATCACCCAGTGGTCCAAGCATGGACAAACTATTCAAAGCTAAAGTGGGAGTTCAAGTCAAACCAGGACTTGTGATAAAATCTCTCACGAAGGGGTAAAACTGATTTTATGACATTTACAGAAGACTTCGAGTGCAGTATAGAGATGAGCCTCTAAGCCACAGTAAAACTTTTAACTGGTCCAAACATTTAAAAAAAAGACTGTACTGTACAGTATGTCTGTGAATGATGATCCCAGCTGTAGTGGCTCGAAGCCCATTGCGGTCGTTCCCATAAACACTCAGGATGAAACACATGATCCTTTGAAAATAGACATAATCGAATAACTTGTCGCCAACTTCCGGAAGAGACACGTCTGTCTCTGAGAACTGTACACACAATCATATAAAAACACCACACAAAGCACATTACAGGAACTCAACTGGGAGTTATTGCCACATCCCTCGATAGAGTCCTGACCACTCTCCAAGCCATTTCGATATGTGTGAGCCATTAAAGGAGTTCCTGGGAGGCCAGCTTTTCAGACGTGAAGCAGGCAGTCGGATCACGGCTCTGGCGTACTGAGGAAACTTGCACTAGCATTACACTGGGATAAGTGTATTAGTTTAGCAGGGGATTATATGGAGAAATAAAGGTAGTTTTTACTCTCATAACTATGCTCTGTTATTTTGCACAACAAAAAGTCCCAGTTTGACCCGAACACCCCTCAGATGTATAAATGCGATCTTACAGCTATTAGTTTATTTCTCTAGAAGTGTGAATTGGACAGAGTAAATTAAAACATAAAAAACCTCATTAAAAAACATAAAAAACCTCCAGAATGTCCAGAATATTATTGTACACATTTAAATAAATGATCCTGATATTTAAATACTGCTGAATAGTCTGTGCAATTTGTTTTCTATGTTACTGAAAGAGGTGGGCTGTACGATGGTATAGCAGGGCTGATTGTGCTCCAGAACACCAGATCTCCTGGTTTGATACTGAGCTTATTATACTGTATCTGTGGAGTTTTCACAGGTTCTCTGGTTTCCTCCCACATCTTAAAAACATGACTGTAATTGGACTGGCTATGCTAAAATTGCTCCTAGACGTGAAATAGCATCTATATGAGTGCATACTGTATATTACATCTGCATACACATACTGTACACACATGTTTATCTCATTATCTACCTGACATTTTCACTCACTACAGTATATTTTCAACAGCTGGGGTTTTTAAGTTTATAAACTAAACAAACAAGCATGTCTCTACACCTAATGCTTAAGGTGGACTTGCGCATAACTTTCCTTGTGGCGAGCTTATACTATAAATCCACTCGGTTAAGCATTCCTCTTGAACTTGAACTTGGGAGGTCCTGTTTGCGCAGGCTGAATACCTGGCATAGTTTATTTACTAACCTTTAACTGCACACACACTTATAAAGCGATTTAAAAGGTTGATCTGTTCCTAGATTAACATACTTAACTAGAGAAGGTTTTAAAAAATATCCATACGGATTTTAACTATTATCATGCAAGTATCTACGACATGCAAAAAATAGTACTGAAATATCCATTTATATATTGCAATTTCAAGAAAAGTGAAAGGAC
The DNA here is from genome assembly GCA_011419295.1 of Clarias macrocephalus. Classification (NCBI taxonomy): domain Eukaryota; kingdom Metazoa; phylum Chordata; class Actinopteri; order Siluriformes; family Clariidae; genus Clarias; species Clarias macrocephalus. The sequence continues at coordinate 61,996 of JAAGKR010001490.1, forward strand.
AAGATGAGCCGGGTTGAGATTAATGTGTCAGGGGATATAAGCATTCCTAATTTAAGCACCATATGGATTTAATTATCGTAAAAGATTCGAGTAATTTGCTCTCAGATACTCAGACGTTAATGTGTTGGAACCTGCACTACATTATGCAGTGCCTCGGAGAGCTTCATTACTTGGTGTTATGATGTGTAAAGAAGTGATGAAGTATGAGAAGGAGGTCTCAATAGACATAGTTTATTTCCAATAGGCTGCAGGCAGCTCTCATTGGCTTAGTGCGGGAGACCTGAACATACAGAACATCCCAGCTTAAGTGAGCTGCATTTGTGAAGAGCTATGTAAAGACAAACTGAAGAAAGGACAAGAATAAATGATTAGGCTGTTAACAAAGTCAAAGTCGTGTCAGTCTGTCTCCCCTCTGGGCTATACTCAAGTTGGCTTCGCTTGTGCGTTTAGACTCTTTGACTTATTGGGCTGTGCTCAAATCTTGATTTGGCCTGTAGACCTCACTAGATATGCACTGGCAGCAGAATGAACGCAGGCTGACGAGTTCTCGCTGCTGATAAACTCAGCATGTCTTTAGGGTGAACTCCAGCTCACAGCAACTGACTCAGAGACAAGGATATTAACTGGAATTCTGGGCAGATATCCAGCTTCAAAAATATTAGAAGGAAAAATTCCAGTATGTAAAAATGTAGAATGTATAATTCTGTACTTATGGATAACTGCTGACTGAGCAGTTCAAATACATTATTTAAAAAAATGGTATCTATTAAAGCAACATTTAACAGATGCAAACAGTTTTTAAAGATAATTATGTAAAGTCATTCAGTTTAAGCTTCATCCACGAATTCAAATTAAGTATACAGACATGCAGACATAAAGTTCACATGTTGTAATCACCAGAATATATAAAAAGAACCTTTGCTCAATCCATTAAAAGGGATTTTTGTAAGAGTTAAATCTATCTTCTTTCTCTTGGGCTATTTTTCAATGTCAAAGCCGACCATGACCTGCAAAAACTCTCTGTATTTGCGAATACAGTATTGTGCAAAAGTCTTGATTTCTTCTCTTGTGCTTCCAAAGAGCCAGAATGTCTTATCATTTTTTACTGTAGTCTTAAGGAATAGTTCTCCAGGCCTCATGAAGGACTTTTTGGCTCTAATTTCTAGCAAGTTTGTTACTCTAATTTTCAGTCCAGTTTCGATACTAGGCCAATTTCAGAGAAACACTTTTTGTTTGTTAAGCCAAACCGTGAATTATGATTCATTTAATCATAAAAAGACATCTTACTTAAGGCATGAACCAGTAAGAAATAGGTGGAGATGATGACAGACGATCAGTCCTATGATTGGTATACTGGTGATTAGTATACTAGTATATATGCTAAATAATGTGTAGGTGGAACAGATGATAGGGGAAATGAGATTGCTGCTGATGCTGATGTTACATAAGCAACCATTTTTTAACCAAATTTGTGTATTCAAGTATGTGTATCTCTTCATTTGTGTATACAGTACGGGTTCAAACTGGCTATGTAATTAACTGATCTAATGAACACAGAAGGTGAGGTTGAATTTAATATAATTTCATAACCTTAACAAACACTCATAATGTTTAAGATTTAGCGATTCTGATTAATTGTTAAAAATCTGGTGGTATGAGGGTAGAGTGTGTCTGCATTCTCCAGTACCTGCTGCACATCCTGCTGAAACACACACAGCTGCAATCTTTGGTGCAGACGCACTTTCCGATGCTGCCAGATGCTTTCTAGGCGTCGGTGGTGATGAAGAACCTCGTGCACCACGTCCAGGATGCAATGCACTGCTTTAGAGTAGTTCGCTGTTGCAGTCAGAGATTCAGAGTTCCCAGGACTTAACGGCCGCTGGAGGACATCTAGTAATGCTTTCCCATCCTGACTCACCTGAGGAGGGAGACAGAATTACTAAGCGATGAATATCGAGACTAAGAAAAAGAAAACAATATGGGGCGAATATTATGGCATTGTACAAAATCTAATACTTTAAAAACGAAATGAATCATTAACTTAGACTCAAAGTTTACTAATATCCTCCCATTTAATAATTATGTACTTTTCTCTTGCAACAAAGCCAGAGAGAATTTAAATTATAACCATTTCTTGTGCTTTATTTAACAACAAAGACAAAAATACACAGCTACAGGAAAGAAAATTGGATTTTCTTTCCATTACTGCTTGTACATTTTCCCTCATAATCACATTTAATGTAAATGCATTATATTTGACACAGTGAGCTCTCAAGGAGTCAGATTCTTTCTCAAGCTTTACAGCTCAACCTCTCAATACATCATGTACGGTACACGCTACAGCTCTGAATGCATGGGAATCAACTTCAATCAACTTCATACTCAACTGATCAAGTGAGAGTGAATAAAGTCAAGTGTACAATTCATCATTTACTTAAAGCTCGTTATTCAAATTACATAACACACATTTTGTTTTTTGATGTTAAACATTGTTGCATTTTATCTGTGGGAGTTCAGTGTAAGGCGCAAGATCAAGTTAGAATGTATTTTACATCTTACTATAAATGCTGACCTTTTATTACCCCATACTGAAAAAAAGTGATGTTGGATGATGGAAGAAAAAACAACAACCTCCAGTGATGATTTAGAAACAGGATGAATGAAAAAGTCCTCTTTGTTTTTGCTGTTAATGCAAAACATGGGGTTTAGAACAGATATAAAACTCACTATGCCCAACTTTTCGAGATCAACTCTATTCACAATATCTGCAAGTCTCACTGAGATCTACATAAGAAAACATTACGCAGCATTTTCAACTGTTTAAACATTAAATAAAAAAACCCACATCTCCCCTGTAGCCCAAAATCAATAACACACTGATGTGAAATGTTCAGTTTTCTGTAATTCAAATGAAAATGAAACAAGATATTATTATGCATAATGTTTATATAATGAGTGCATTATAATGTAAATACAATAAACAATATAATATGTTTATGATGCACAATATAAGATCACACCACTCTTATTGGTATATGTCCATTATAAGTTGATAAAGTTGAACATAATATGTCTATTACTACTTATTTTTATAGATATCATACTTATGCCACAGCAGGTATTCAACACTGATCATTTTTATTCAATAAAAACTATGATGCGGCTTTTCTTTGATCACTTTGTCGTTACATTTAATATTGTGTGTTTTGTACACCTGCAAAAACAAATCAGTCATCATGTATAGCAGTTTAAGCATTGTGCATCTCTTTATTCTGTCTATTGAAGATAAGATAAAAAATAATGGTCATGCAGGAGGTGTAAATCCTCTGTGCTGAAAAACATCTCCTAGCAGAAAGTCTCACTAGGGCAACAAATAGCTATATATGCTTTGTTAAATAAAAACACATTTTTAATTAATATGTTTTCATTTACTTAACGTTTTACCACCTTACATTTTATTTTCAATAGTTTCAATATTTATTTTACTTTATTATATTTCAAGCTATTGGCTTCAATAATGACATGCGGCGGTAAGACTGCACCTCTCCTTTGATTCATATGGATTACATAACCTGAGTTTCAGTTCATTTTAGTGACGCGTTTCGGAAAAAATATTCGCAGAGACTGAGACGGCTGAAAGCGCACCCTGATTATTTTCTTTGCTTTGCAAAAGCACAATGTTTTTTTTTATTATCAATGTACATAAATAAAAGCAGACCCTTTACAGATTCAAATGTGTACTACACCTATGTTTATGATAAACAATAGCAGAGCAAGTTCTTTTTACGGTTACCAGAAAAAATGCGGTATAGCCGACCCCTATGAGCTTTAAATCACATATTATCTATTAGTATGCTTAGTTTAGTTGAATGTTTATGTTACATGACTAAATTTTATTATTATATATTATATATAGTTTAAATTATATTCTGCATTTTATTCTCCATTATTGTCAGAGCTGTACTGTTATGGAGAACTAATCCATGTATTCGGACCAATCAGATTCAACAGTCCTATGGTGTAATGCAGGTTGGCACATGTATTGCATAACAGACACAAGATACAAAATAGGAGGTGTAAAAAAAAAAAAGAAAAAAAAAACAGAAGCATAGTTTTAACAATTGAAACAATTCTTTACTCTAAATAGCAAAGTTTTCCATAGTCAAGTCAGCTGCGTACCTCTGTGTAAGCCTGTGTGACCTGTTCATATAAGGTCTGGTGATGGTGAATGGCTCTCTCCAAATCTTGCATCTCTGAGGGAAGCCCTCCCTCACTACACATCTTACACCAGGCCTCCACACCTGAGAGGAACTGAACATATACACACAACTTCAGCAAAGACAACTGCCCAACATTAGCTACTAAGTACATCCTCACAACAAGCTGTGTAAAGCAACCAACATGAATTTCATGGTTCGCTTTCATGGATTATAAAATAATCTTTACCCACCTAATTCAAAATTAAGAATGAAAGAAAAAAAGTTGCACAGCTTTACCTGTTCAGATTTCTGGTGGAAGACTGCAGACATGGCAAGGATGGTGCTGCGTTCATCAAGAGCGGCGGCAAAACTCTTCCACTCCTGATCGAGCTGGGCACTGATCTGTTTAATCTGCTGTGACGCATAATGACCTGCCTCTGACAATCGTGACGCAACTGACATGATCCGATTTATGTTCACATATGCATTCTGAAAAATAAATAAGTAAATAAATAAATCCAATTATAAAAGGGAAAACGTGGCTGCGATTTTGTGATATCAGTCATTTTTATGCTAGAACATTCTATCCATGCTTGATTCACAGTGAGTAAAGTTAAAAACCTTTATTATGGCGCACCTAACATGAGGATGACATTGCTCATTATAGAATATACAGATGTTACTAGGGAGGGGAATCACCAGGGACCAGCCGATACGATATTATCCTGATACGATTGCCACACAAAAAAAATCGTGATACAGAACAAAATAAATAAATAATAATTTCTCCATCTCTGGATGACACAGTTTCCCCAGTGGGTCTCTGCAGCTCACAGCATAACAGCCTTCACTTCCGTATTGTCTGTCTAGTGTGTGTTCACGCTGTGTATATGTCTTGTTTCTAGTCTTGTCTTTGCCCCATCTTCTCACTGGCTGTGTTCCCCTTGTGTTATTATTGCAAACACCTGTTTCGAGTTCTCCTCTGATTTATTTGTGTATTTTTCAGTTTTTCGGTGTCACTCTGTCTTGGTATGTTATTGTTACCCTTCATGTTCCTTGCATTTGTGTTTAGTTCCTGTTCATTTCCCCCGAATCCTGTTCAAGTTGTTTATATGTTTTTTATACTTATTAAGCTCCTGCTACCTCTCCAAGTCCAATTCCTAACTGAATACAAAAACAGGACGAATGGAAGCCTCAGCTCTTATGGGAGCAGATTTATGGGGTTACGCTTCTGCAAGTCACTTTCTTCAATAGTAATAGTACAGTAAGGCTGGTGAGTCAGCCAGAGCAAGGTGGCCAAACTCTAAAAGTGATGTGACAGCTGCACCTGAACCTGAGATGGACTTGGTCAGCCTCTTTGAATATTTCCATGGCACAGGATAAATATGAGCCCTTTCGTGACCAGGCTACTTTAGCCACCGATGCTGGCTAGGAAGTGTCGCTCAACTCCTGCCTGCCCTGTTGATAATGTCAACATCCTCTCCCTGCTTGACTTCGGATGTTGCTTCCTTGCTGTGCCACTTGTCATTCCCACTCTGGCCTCACTATGGTCGTCACCACACCCTCTAGCCACGTTGTGGTTGTCACTTCCTCCTCCTGAATTGCTGTGATCGTCACTCTCTCCTCTCGCCTCACTGCTTCTCTTGTGTCATTACACGCCTGTTTTGAGTTTGCTCCTCCATTTATTTGAGTGTATTTAAGTATCAGTTTTCTACATCACTGTGATTTTTGTTTGTTCCAGCCTTCTATCCATTTCTCACTCCACCCCTGGGTCTGGGCATCATGAATCTCTGATAATGACTTATAACAATAAGGTATTTATACATTTATACTGTACACACTAAATGCACACATGCCGGGAAAAGAATTTAAATAACATAATTAATAAAAGCAAAAGTTGATTTCTAGCAGTTGTACAGAAAGATGGCCTACATCACACACTGTGTTTCTGTTTGTGTGCTGTAAACAGACGCACCATGGAGTTCATGGCGAAGTGGTTGTGCTGCGTCTGGAGGTCCACAGCGTGCTGGTAGCTGACGCCGATCTCAGTGTGGCTCTGCAGGAACAGTTCTTTATTGTGACTGATCCAGTCGAACATCTGAAGAGAGAGAGAACCGATGCATTATGCAGAACCTTTCACACACTCTACACACTACTCCTGCTACACAGACAGCTCCTCTCTCCTTTTACAGAAATATGAGGACAGAGTCTGAGGTCGAACTAACTCAGCGCCATTTCTATCTCCTCATTCTTATATGTCATATTGTTATTGCATGAGAATCTCGTTAATCAAAAGCAGTCCACACAGACTACGAGACAGAATACATAACAGGATTGGGTCGCTAAAGAAGTTCAAACATCCTTAAACAAATTTCCCAGAAAACACATGATAGGGTTCATGGAGATAAAGTGTGAGAACGGTGATGTAGGAATTACTTGCCTGTAGTGAGTGTGCCGGCTTTTTCACACTACCATGACAAATAGCTGGAAGAATGTGTTTTTAAAGTTAAAACTGATTAGGTGCTAACATGGATGGAGCATCCCTGTGTGAATATCAGCTCCAAAAGCACTGAACTTACCAGGAACGTTTGATTCATGGCAAATTTCTGTAATAGTTTCTATCTAAGTCAGTGGTTCTCCGCTGTGGTCCTGGATGACCGCTGTCCTGCAGATGTCAGTGTTTTCTCAGCTCTCTCTCAGCCCATACTGTATGACTAATCAACTAATTATCTGCTTTCTTAATTGAAGTTGGTGTTGTAGAGCAGGGAAAACGCTAAAATGTATAATATAAATATTATACTGTATATAGATCACCACTGATCTGATTGATTTTGTAGTAACACAGTCATGTTCAAAAGTTACTACCCCCTTCTTTTAATTCCACGTTTTTTTTCCCTTAAAAACAATGAGAATTGTTTGATTGTAGCGGGTCACAGTATTAGGCAAATGCAACCTCAGACAAATATAATTTTTCATTGAGTCATTATTTATTTAACAAAATGCCGCCAAAAAAACAAAAACATGTGGACAATACTAAGTACAGTAAGTTGCTGCTAATCATCACTCCTAGATTAATTGAGCATCAGCAAGTATGCTGATTTAGGTTTTAGGTTAGTTTATAGATTAGATTTTAGATTCTAGGTAGTGTTACTACAGTGCATGAATCTAATAAAACTCTATAAGTTACTAATACTTTATTCTTTATATTTTCAAGTCGAATTAAATAACTACATTTTAATTTAACATTTAATAAAATGTTATTACTTGTTGCTACTGTACCTACAGTAGAACCCTAAGATCTAACTTAAAAGTAAGTCTTATAAAATATGAATAAGATTGAAATAAGAGTGGAATACCTGTTAGACATATTAAAAATCATTATTATCTGTGTTACGACCCAATTATTAAAACACATGCTAAAAATAGTCAGATTAATCGCTCAACCGAGTTCCAACATATCACACATTTCAACCACAAAGTATTCACTTTCTGCTTTCTTCATTATTTTCACTTCATAAGGAGCTTCCACACAGACTGATATCCTCAGTGCAGTTACTTATCTATGCATGACACATCTATTAAACTAGACTGACAGATTAATCTAATCATGGTAAGCTAACACTGGAGCATACATTAGCCTTATGATTTTACATAATTGTTCTTTTCACCCAATAAGACTTGGCACAGTGATGATAAAACAACATTCACCTTTGTTTATTTCAAAACACACTCTTTTCTTAAGATTTGCCTCTCGATTCATATTATGACAAAAAAAAAATCACATTATTTTTAAATGAAATTTAATCACCACAGCAAAAGCCCCTTTCCCTGAGGCATTTCAGCCTGGCTGCCAGACTATTTCCCCAACACCACATCTTTATTGAAAATCTTCCACTACAGAGCGAGGCTCCAAAACAGCTCTACGGACCGGCCCTAAAGGCTAAATCCACCTTATGTCAAGAGAATTAACCCAACCTAAAGTGATGGAGATCAAACATGCGGTAATCAGAGAGAAGGACAGAGGCAGGGTGAGGTCAGCCCCGAGCCCACACTCATAAAGAGAAACACACATGAAAGTCTGCAGTCATTCTGCTCTCCTTTATTACTGTCTTTGATCTGGCGCTGTGGCGTTATAAGCAGTCTTTAGTGGGATTACGGTGAAAGGCGTTGAGTTCAACAATAGCCAAGGGAAAAAAAAATCGCCTTTTTAAACTCCAAACGTGCCAAGTAATAAGTGTAGCATGAAAAGTGCCCCGATTTCTACGAGCAGGTGCAACACTAAACTGTTTAAAGCATGATGAAGAGAGGGAGAAGGTCAGTGTGGAAAAGTTTCAAAAGCAAACAGTGAGACCCTGATAATTTAGATTTTCAATTGATTTGACCTATTAGTGTTGTGTTTTGGTGATTATAGCTTGTAATAGACATTGCTTTCTAACATATATTTTCCATGTAACAGCTATTTAACATTTGCCTGTTTAAAAATTCTCCTCTACAGCTGTCCACTGTAATGATTCCTTATCCAGTGTTACACAGAAAAGAACAGCTTCTCTTTGGAGACGTTTCAAGTTTTTTCTTCTCATGCCATTTGTCCTGCCTTGAAGAAATATGCTATTGTGCTAGAATGAACAGACAGTGTTATATCAAAAGTCAAAAGGTCACAATGGAAATACGATGTGAAAAATATTCTATAGCCTTATCAACACCATGAAAAGTGTGCGTTATACTTTGCGCTGCGAAGTGGGTATAAAAACACGCACACACACACACACACACACACACACACGCACACACACACAACCCACAAAACATTCTACCTCGAAAGAAAGAAAGTATATGCAGTTTTCTCAGTTTATATATTTTTTTGTATTTTAATTAGTATGTTATTGTTGTTGAAGGAGCTTTGTCAAAGATATTTAATATAGGCTGTTTTTTTTTCAAACATGGAATTTTTAATAAAAGTGTCAGTAACTTCTTTACGCTATAGATACGTGCACACAGTACTGTTCGTGAAACCACAAAACAAAGACAATATTTGGTGTGACAGCGTTTTTTTTTTTTTGTGTGTGTGTGTCTGGTGCGCAAATATTTTTTCTGTAACTTTTAATTTCGTGTCGAATGCTGATGTTTAAAAATCAGAAATATCTTTGTACTGACTCAATAATAAAGTTTGCACAAAAAGCAGAGGGTGTCTAAGACTTTTGAACAGTAAGGTATATATCAGCTAGAGATGTTAATAACTAATCAATAAGTGTTTAACTACTATTAAAATTCGTGGACTGATAAGGTTTGTTTTCATTTACTTCAATACCTCAGCTGTAATCTAGCATTAGCTCATGTATCATTACTAGCGAGTTTCTTTACACGCCTGCTAATAACTTGTTTTTAAAAAGTTGGATTTCTGAAATTTCTTTTATAAACACCAGATTGCGGTGGCCTCCTTACAACCCACTCTCCCACCATCCTCCGCCGTCTAGACTTTCATGGAGAGCTCGATTATAGAGTAATCGCTGTTAATCTTAAACACTTAGCAACCCTATGGATATTCAGCTTAAAAATCCTGAGATTTACGGTCCATATCTCCTACCCCTACTATCCATGTGAAATCACTGTACTGCAAACATATTAGTATAAATATGAATTTTCATTGCAGACTACTGCTCTCTTCCATTTTCTCCAGGACATACTGGGTCATCAAAATGCCTGATCTCATCCACTGTTATAAAAGTGGATGAAACATTATGGTCTTGTTCCAAACACATTAACTTCCAAGCAAGACAAAGCAACATACTCCAAGTCTATTATTAAATTACACCCTTTGCTGCTTCTGCCCTGATACGGAACACTGGTGGGAGAATTGCTTTATTACAGTAGGTCACAGATAACTCAACAACCGCAACACAGCACAACACAGCACAGCTCATTTCAGTGCCCTGGTCCAGTGTGATATCTTTGTATACCAGTGGACTTTGGTTTCATTGGTTTGTATTCCAGTGCAAAGACACAGAAATGTATAATGATGTGCACACCAGGGCTTGTCTTTATTCTGGGGTGAAAATGAACCAAAAGCTCTATTTTCAATTGTGGAGCCCTCCTGGGAGAGTGCTATTTACATCATGGTTTCATAGAAATACAGCTATTATTGCTGTGACTACCTTTTATCTACCTTCTCCCTTCCATCTTCTTACAGATCTACCCCTTTTAACCATGATCTGAATTTTCAGTTCTTATACCTCAATCAATCACATTGGCCTATTTTTGAGCTCTACACACCTCAGAAACAGAGTGACTAATCCAATCCTGAAAGCCTGATTGACTAGAGATTTACCAAAACCCCTGATTTACTAAGATCCCAAATAAGGAGGGCTAATTTGCATGTGCAATCTGAAAAACTGTGTGCAGTTAAAGAAGATGTTGTACAAATGAAATGGTAAAAGAACACCAGAACACAATTGTTCATTTATCATCTTCCTCTGTGCTATACATATGTCCAAAGTATAAAAACTGCTGAAAAAACAAACAGCACAAATCTCGTTTACCTTTTCAGCATCCTGCTCAAAAAGCCGCAGTTGAAAGCACTGATCCAGCTTCAGTTTCCTCATGTGCCACATCTGGTGCAGATGCTGCCTGGTGCTGTGCAGCTTATCGAGCAGGCTGGCGATTTTAGGTACCACGCTCTGGAAGTCTGCGCTGCCTGAGATGCAGTTCCTGCCAGAATAACCATCACTGGAGCGGATGCACTGCAGAAGCCTCTGGCCTTCTCGATCCAGCTCCTCCACGGGGGCCTTCATCACCTTCTTCTTCAGCTGCGTGTGCTCCTCGATGAGCTTGCGTGAGCCCTCCACATCCACTGGGAACTCCTTCTTAGCCAACTGTTCCTGCAGTTCCTCCAGCCTTGACAGGAGGTGCACAGCGCTGCCCAGGAACTCTTCGAGTGCTACCCGCAGTTCCATCCACTCCTCATGATTGTACTCCAGAGAACCCTCAAAATCGTCGGTTAACTGAGATGGGTCCACAAGTTTGGTCAGACCCTCCACTGACACCATGCTAGTCTAACAGCAGAAAAGAGAAGGAAGTCTTGGTGTTATTATGGGAAAATTACATCTAACAACTGCACTTTAAAAACAAATAAATAAATAAATTAGTTGCATTATTTATTTATTTATTTATTTATCGGGATATACATATACTTCTATAGATTCGTATAGTAACTAATACATTTAGGAAATGTACATGTAACAACTAGAGTTGTCTAAATGGACAGAGACTAAATGATGGGAATCACACACTAGCGCCTAGGGATCACACATGACTCAACTTGTGACATTCTACTGAACTGAAACCCAACTTAAAAAAAAAAGGAAAAAAAAGCCAGTGCTTAGAGACAGAAATAGCAAAACAAATACGAAGCCTGAGTCACTGCACTGTATACGTTGATACACCCAAAAGAAATAAGCATTATTACTTGCCCATAAAGATGTGCTGGCACTTTGAAGGCACATTTTCCTCTTATGAGAATTCCTGTCTCATACTATATCTGCTTCCTTCGTTTACTATTTTCACACTTTTCATCTATTACTAACTAAGATCCATGACTGTTTGAGTTAGCCATCATACCGTATTTAGTGACAATTTAAGATTATCCAACTGACAATTTTAAATAACATGACAAACATTAGTATTTACTTCAGTAATGTAAAAATGCCCTGATATCAACAACCCATACCAAAGAAAAATCAAATTGCAGTCTGGGAAAATATCAAGGTGAGCAACCGTCACAGCATCTTTTACCATACAAAATCCAGAATCTTTCATTTTTTAATAGTATATTTAACAGAAACTGATAAAAACTGAATGTTCATACTTTAAGCATATTCATAAGCTTGGAACATGTGTGTGAACACTTCAGCTGCACGCCTCCTGTTGCCAGGGTCTACATCTTGCTTGGCCACTCTCTACTGAAGTGCTCAAACGCCATTACGTAAAAATATCAGCATTTTAAGCAGCATACTTTGTTTGCTACTAATGGTCGAAAACAAACAAACAAACAAACAAACAAACAAACAAATAAATCTGGAAAATTTGTTTTTTTTTAACTTGTACCCAAAAATATTAACGTAATAAGATATGTAAATTAAAAACAGAATTTACACAATTAAGGGCATCTTCAAACTTAATCCATTAACAAGAACTGAATACATAATGAATACATAATCTATGGCATGACAGACATCTTTTTAAAATAAAGCAGGTTTATAAAAAGTATTTAGAATCTTGGTGTTAAGTTGTGCTCTTCACTACCTCGAAGGTGAACTTGGCACTGCCAAAATTGGTCTTCTGCTTCTGCCAGAAGTTGTCAGGTTTGATGATGAGCGCAACACAGATCTCAGCTGGGAATGCTTCCTGCAGGGTCTTCAATAATGGCTTAATCAGTTCCCACTTAGAGCCACGCATGTCAATGATCACGGTGAAACCCCGCTTACACACATCCTCACTAAGGAGAGAGAGAGAGAGAGAGAGAGAGAGAGAGACCATCAATATGAATTACAATCTAATCAAAGACCATTGCTAATTAGTCAGTGTAAATGAATAGCTTTAACACACAAAGAAAAAAAATGCACAAAACATTGACTTTACAAAACTAAAATAGAATTAAAATAGAATTATAATCAGAAAACCTATAAACCAATCACACAAAGCAAACAATCCTTAAATAAAATATCCCCATTTTTTATAAGACACTGTGTCAGGATTTCAGCGCTCTACAATCAGACGCGAAGATGTAGCCAAGTGTCTATTTTTAGCATTTGCCTCAGTGGCAGAACACTGCAATTGGGAGATAAAAATATGTAATAATTGCCTACTTCACTCCATGTGCTTCAGTGGGCCTGGAATTAATACAGTACTGAGGACGTGTCCAAGAAATATAATTAGATTACATACAGGCTCTGTAATCAGGATCTACATAAGGCGTAATATAAATCTGATGTTCCCAGCTTTCTATGGATCAACAGAAATATTTTAAGACAGATTTAAGACAAAACATGATATACACATAAAGGGTGGTTATGTTTTTTTTCTTTTCTTTTCATTTTTGTCCAGCTCAGTAACTGTATAGAAGATTTCGCTGACATTTGTATAACATTTTGAGAAAGAGAGAGAAAGAGAGACAGAGTCCATACCATACATACAGTACATACAGTATACAGTATGTGTGTGTAATACAGTGACACTAATGACCACATGTCTATGTATTGTGCAGTAGATGGCAAATATTATTTACAAAGTTACACATTTGGTTACACATTCCTTTGCTCCTTTGGTTTCACATTCAGTTGCTTTCCTTGGCTTTCCTATCATCTCGTGTTGTTTAAAACAAACAAACCTGTTACCTAAACCTTATTTCATTACCATTCCTATCATAACCTTTACAAGGTTCTGTTCATCAAACTAGCAAACTATCTTATAATATAATTATCAACCAGTAAATATCAGTTTCATGATCTTGATAATTGATAACCAATAAGACTGTTGCAATTTAATTAAAAAAAAAATACAAAAATCTAAAAAGCAAAACTTGCTGGAATAGATAGCTCATACCCTGGAAAAAGGCACACTCAGGACAATTTTCTTTTCCATAAAAACGTCATATCAATACCAGATACTGTTACAGTGATCTAACAGTGACGATGCAACTGATGATGTCCTCTACTGGAAACTGAACATCCCCTTTTATTTACTGTACATATTTACGTACAGTATATGTGCATCAGTGCACGGAAGATTCACATAACTATCATGAGCTTTGATAAGTCTAATAATTATGTATAATAAGTGAGGAGCCATCACACAATAAAGGTCAATGAATCCAAATAACCAAACCAAATAACTTGTTTTGGTTATTTTAAATGTTAATAACACACACAGTAAAGGTCATATGTAAGTATGGTGCCATGCAATGGCCTGGCATCCCATTCTGGGGCTGTTCCTGCCTCATGGCCTTCCCCGTTCCTGGGGCAAAATCGTTACAGAATATTAATCAATGAACAAAAACAAATAAATAAAATAGGCAAGGCAATGGAAAAGAGAAACTATTTTCAGAGGCTTTCATAATGAGCTACATCATACACAGAGTTCCTCTTGCTGAGATTCTGTAAAAAGTCAGATTTTTCTGATTCTATGATAACACTACACTACACTCACAGATACAAACGTGAAAGCATGCAAACACACATTGTTCATTTAAAGCCAAGCAAAACACAAGTAGGAACACCACTTCCTGCTCATATATATATATATATATATATTTTTTCATTTGTAAAAAATGTCATCTCAGTTATGCTTTAAAATAAACATGCTACAAAGTGACCTTGATTGCAATCTTGAGTGAATGCAACCCAGCTAAAGCCTGTACTCCATCACAGAGACATGTGATCTGATATGTAGATGGCCTAAAGCAGTCGCGTAGGAGGTTATGAGGAAGGATAACAGCTGTCCAGTAGAACGGATTGTAAACCACAAGCTGAAGCTGGTCTGTGAGGGAAGAACTGGGGGTCACACAAGAGTGTGACCTAATCCCTACAAAATTAAGCAGCAACACAGCATGACAAAGTTTAAAAAAAATCAGGGATGGTTTCATCCCATGTCATCAATGTCATCAATGATATGAATTATCATTACAATTACTTTTAAAACATGTAATATATATATATATATATATATATATACTGTATACTCACTCACTCATCGTCTATACCGCTTTATCCCATATTTAGGGTCACGGGGGGCCTGGAGCCTATCCAAGGTGGGGTACACCCTGGACAACCCATCTCAGTATACAGTACAGTATATATACACTCCCTAATAAATGCATCTTTCATAATAATGTAGCCACAACAGAAGGCAAAATGAAAATCTGCACAAAAATAACCCCTGCACTACTATGACAAGAAATTGTCTTTATGCAGCAAAAGCAATTTAGCTCTACATTAGATTTGGCCATGCTGCATGTTTTGTTCAGACATGCAGGTTAGAGAGTCCTGCGGCCTGAAAATCACCTGTTAAACCAGACTTCTTTGTTAGCATTACAGTGTGTAAATTAGAAATTTGTGACACAAACAGTAATAAATAAGCATGATGGCAGGACAGGGTGGAGAGTATTCCGGCAACAAAGTGATGAGTTCTCTCCATTTGGCTTTGTGCCTTATAATAAGCTATCTGCTAACATACAGTATAATATGTGATTAATCTAATGACTGAAGCCTAACCCAAGGAACTTAGGCCACAAGGCAAGAGACACCCTGGATGATGTGCCAACCTATCATATGGCACAAGCACACACCCACACACTCAATCTTCCACTATGGAAATGCCAATCAGCCTAGACTCTTCTTTCTTTCTTTCTTTTTTTTTTTTTGCATTTGGCCTCTGTACACCACCAAATTAAATTTGTAGTGAAGCACTCATGATGTGAGTGAAGTCAAGACTTTCAGCTTTAATGCATTAAATTTGACAAAAATGTCTCATCTCATCATCTATCCAGCTTAATCCTGTACCCAGGGTCGCAGGGGGCCTTGAGCCTATCCCAGGAGACTTAGGGCACGAGGCAGGGTACAGCCTGGACAGGGTGGCAATCCATCGCAGGGCACACACACATTCACACACTACGGGCAATTTGGAAACTCCAGTTAACCTAATCTGCGTGTCTTTGGACCAAGCACTGGTAGAACATGCAAACCCAATGCACACAGAAGCGGGAATCGAACCTGGCCAGGAATCAAACCTGGACCCAGGAGCTGCAATGCGACAGTGCTAACCACTAAGCCACCGTGCTGTCGTTCTGACAAAAATATCAGTTAGGAATTTTCAATTATAGACATTTTCATATATACACACCTATTTTATTGGGTTATTACAAGCATTAAAATAATTACAAGCATTAGGATTTCCTTTAATAGTATAAATAAAATATTTTGTAATCAGTGACTGCTAAAAGTCTACAAGCTTTCGACATGCAGAGTTTCCCCCATCAAGATGTTTTACCAGGCCTTTAGTGCAGCTGCCAGCTGTTTGTGGGTCTTTCTGCCTTCAGTCTTGTCTTCAGGAAGAGTTTGCTCTATTGGCTTGAGAGCAGGTGATTGCTTTGGCCAGTGATAAATATCTTTGCTATTGGTAGCTTTTAACATACGTTTTGGGCCATTATTTTGCATCTATAATATGACACGACATCCTATCAGCTTGGCAACATTTGGCAGAATCTGAGCAGAGAGTATAGCCATATACAACTCGAAATTTATCCTGCTACTTTAATCAGCAGTCAGGTCATCAATAAACACCACTGACCCAGTTCCACTGGCAACTATACATGCTTATGCCATAACATTGCCTCCACCAAGTTTGACAGATGATGTGGTATGCTTTGGATCATGAGCTGTTCCTTTCTTTCTCCATACTTTTATTTTCCCGTAATTATGGTACAAGTTAATTTTGGTTTCATCACTGCAAAAAAATCTGGCAAAGTTTTCTGGCCTTTCTGTTCTTGAGCATTACCAGTGGTTTGCACCTTGTTGTGAAGCTTCTGTATTTCCTTCATAAAGTCATAGACTTTGACAATGACATGCATACTGTACTTCTTCATGAATGTTCTTGATTTAATTTGATGTTTGGTTCTTTTTCATTATGCACAGAATTCTGTGATTATCCACTTTAGTTCCCTTTTGTGACCACACCTGGCCATGCAACTCCTTATTATTTATATATATTATATTTCGGCATATATATGTATATATGCAGAAATATTATATATATATATATACACTCAGATACCTTTTCTTTTCCTGTAGTGTGTATACATTTTTTACATTTTTTGGCTGACTCTGAATATATATAAAGATTGTTGTTCAGTATTAATGTTGTGGATTTGTGTGCTTTCGCACCTGGGCACAGTGGACAGGTATGTGACTAGTCTCCTGAGGTCCTCTTGCTTTATTCGATCATGATTGCTCCTAGCTGGGAAGGTCAGAATCGGCCCTCCTCTCTTGTCACGGCCCCCTGGAAACAGAAACAAAAACCATGCTGCAAATTAATGCTTTAAAACACACCGTGGTGCTTTTATTTCCTGGGTCTTTCTTTGATGTGTGTCACACAAGCCTGATGTTTAATTAATGAAGGATCTGT
>JAAGKR010001490.1:84367-94716 GCA_011419295.1 Clarias macrocephalus
TGATTTACAGTACTTATGGGTGATAACACTAAGCTGTAAATAGTTAAAAAGAGATGTGATATAGACATAAACAGACATTTAAAATGGTTAAAAAAATAAGTGAGTGACAAAATAAGGTGATCTACAGTACAGTATACTTTGTCTATTAGAAAGTAAAAAGCGTGATCCGGTAACAGTAAGTAATAATAAAGGAAAACACCACATGATAGCACACAGCACGCGAGTTATCTTGTCGTAACATAAAGAAAATGGTACAAGAGACAAAACAGAGACTCTGAAGACATAAAATAACAAAATGAAACTGAGACAAAGATAAACAGGGGGAGAAAGATAAAAAAGATGAGACATATAGAAACCGAGAGAGGTTACAGCATTCCCAGATCAATCTCCTCCAGTTTGTTTGAGGCCCTCGGAATGTGTGTTTATTCGGCACTCCTCCATGCTCTTTCTCTCTCTCTAACCTGACTGTGATCCTGGTTAGAAGCTCACTCGACTCTACGCTGCACCTCTGGTCAATAAGTTATAGCTTTGAGTCTCACTCCATTACTGGTCAGTGATGTATATTTTATCCTTTTCCATAGTTGTTTTTATAAATCACTACATATAATGTTTTATGTAGATATGACAGATGAATACACCAAATAAGATAGAACACAAAGTGCAAACAGGAGATCTCTTCCTTCAAAAACTGTCTACACCGATCAGTCATACACTGTAAAAACCGTCTGTAGATTTTACAGTAAAAAATTATGACAGCAAAAGTCTGTACACTTTCTGAAACAATAAAACACTGTACATACAGTATATCAACTAAAACAGTAATTTTTGCATATTTTTTTCCCTGGGAAAAATACATTATTCTCACTCATCTTCTATACCACTTTATCCTGTATTCAGGGTTGTGGGGGGCCTTGAGCCTTAGGGCACAAGACACGGTACATCCTGGACAGGGTGCCAGTCCATCACAGGGCACACATACACATAGTCACACACTCATTCACACACTACGGGCCATTTTGGAACACCAATTAGCCTAATCTGCATGTCTTTGGACTGTGGGAGGAAACCGGAATACCCGGAGGGAACCCACCAAGCACGGAGAGAACATGCAAACTCCATGCACACAGAGACGGGAATCGAGCCTGGACGAGAATCGAACCCGGACCCTGGAAGTGTAAGGCGACAGTGCTAACTACTACACCAAAGGGTCGCCAATTAAATTGATTGTACTGTGTTTGTAGGCTAAATATGTCATAAGTCATATAACAACAACACTGTAATTTTTGTGTTTATTTTTAGTAAAAACTATTTCTGGCACTGTTAAATAGACTACCAAGTGTACAATTAACAGTGAAGTTAAGTAAAATCACAGCATTTTTTTTTTTATGTGAACAGGAAAACAATGAATGATTGTTTAATATATGGTAGTGTTTAGTAGGAAAAATTAACCAAACAAAACTGTTAATTTTAAAGTAAGAATATTCATTAAAATAATCATATTTCCTTGTAAACTTTAAATATGACAAGGTTAAATACAAAAGCTATAATGCACTAAGCATTTCAATTACAACACGATTGCAAATATATATATTTTTACATTTTTGCAGAAAGCAACCGTATACAATTTTACAAATTCAGATTGTTACTATTTGTATAATATTCATATCAACACTATATTTGTTATACTGTACATTACAGATAAGGACATGTAGCATTACAATAAAATCATGTTTTCAAAAAGTATATTACCAACAACTTTTTTTTACATTTAAAAGTTCCTTTTCTACTTATGTTCACTGTACTGTTAATCAAAAAAAAAAAAAACTTTTTTTTACATTATACAATCATGTAATATTATAAGGCCTCACAGCAGTTTTAAATGTAACAGTAACGGTTTTCGATGTAAATTTTCCTTTTTTGCTAGAAATAAATGCCTGTGTTTGACTAAATGAGCTCTGCCTCGTGAACTCGAGTTGGTCTCTGTCTCTGTACGTGCTGCAAGTTCACAGCATGTGGTCAGAGCTCATAGGCAGCGTGTAAGAATTTTGTACTTAAACAGCTTCTACATCTCATTTCTACTGAGCTCTCAATGTGCACTTTATGTTACAGAGTGTAAATGAGCCATTTTGCTGTGTGTGTGTGTGTGTGTGTGTGTGTGTGTGTGTGTGTGTGTGTGTGTGTGTGTGTGTGTGTGTGTGTGTGTGTGTGAATGTGACAAATTCACACAGTAAATTAACTTTATGTTTGAAATCATCATTTACTGCTGTGACTGCTGTTGACCCATGCACACAAACAGGGCCACGTCCCTTACAGTATATACTGATGTAATGCTAATAGCACAGTCCGTCACGCCCAGTGTTATGATTTAAGGTTGCTTCTGTTGGTCAGGCCTAGATTCAGCAATCTTATGTGCCCAAATAATAATAAATATACTGAATGACCAGGTTTTTCCCATCAATGGATTTTTTCAAAAACATGAGAATCTTTGGGATGTGCTTGAGAGGAAGTTATATATATATAACGCTAAGGGTGACAAGACCCTAAAACAGCTGTTCCATACAGTAAGTACATACCAAAGCCAAAGGGTGTATTAGTTAGCTAAAAGGAAAGTGCACCAGTATGTCATCAATACTACTGGATAACAAGAATACTATAGCTTAATGGCTTTCCTGTTTTTCGACTGCACACTGCACCGACTATTTATCAGTTTAATAATGCTGTCTTTATGAGAACGCAGCGTATACATTCATTCATTATCTATCTAGGGTTTCATAGAATTAAATTCAAAAGTAATTAACTTGAACAGAATAGCCTGTTTTATCAAACTGAATCATTTTAAAAATCTGAGGAAGTCACAGAAAGTCATTAACATAGATCTCTGTAAGAGGTGACGTGGAGAAGTTCAGTCAATAGGACTGCAAGGAACAGACAACAGTGGCATAAACTTGATTTGGTGTTCAATACACAATTCATGCTTATAATTTATTCTCCGCGACTTGATTCTAAACTTTACCAATTCTCTTTCTCTGTAGGCAGCTGGCAGTGTGAAAGAACTGCGAGCAGATTGTGGATAATTATGTTGTATACAGTATATAGTACAGTATTCTTGCTGCAGGATGTAATGTTGATGCCTAATCCTGAGTTACATCTCTTGCTGTGGCTTACACCCTCCAGACCTGTCTGATTCGTTCTGATGCTCTACTTCTGCTTGGACCTTTTCGTATTTGTGACTCACCGTCTGCTGCTGTAGATGGTCCCACATGGACACTCGAAGGATTTGCACCTCCCCAAAATAGATTATATCCAAGTCTCAGCTGTCCAATCTCACTTAGACACTGTAGACTTGTCTCTATGAACAGCTGCTTTGTAATCAAGACCTTCATACTGTATGCGCATCCCAGGATTCATATTCACAATACTCTTATCCTGAACATCCAAAATACTTAGTACTTTTTTGCGTGTTATAGAGCAATGCTTTATAGCAGCACCATCCAGCGTTACACATAAGGGAATGGATTCATATTTTTTAATCTGGTTATAAGTAAGTTTTTCTTTCTTATATTGTCCCAGGGAGTTTTTCTTGCCGTTGCTACCCCTTTTCTCATTACAGACCTAAAAAGTTTTCTATAAAGATGTTTTGTGACAAAATTTATTTAAAAAAAAGATTGCAAGCATAATTTTTTATTATTATTAAAAAAGGTTGGTACTGTAGATTTTAAGTCAATACATGTGTCTTATGTACATGTTTAAAAGTAACATAATGAATGGGGAAAAAAAACAACAAAAAAAGTTCATACATGTGCACTATACACATGAATGCAGTGATGGCTATGGATCCAAAATTTCAACGGTTTGTTCCCCGAGCCTTTTGCCTTATGGCAATGTGCTCCATTGTCATAAGAATTATGGAATTAACTAGAAATTATGGCAGATGTGTGTTGTGTGCTATAACACTAATCAAGCATTACATTGGCACACCATGAGTTGTGAAGAAATAGATGTTTGCATTTCCAAATGAGAAATTATTCCATTAACATAGTCGTCCTATGCAAATGAGACTATAATAACATAATTCCAGCTAATGAGAAAACCAACGAATGAGAGCAAATGTCTCAGTGCAGTGTCAGCTCAGGAATCAGGTGGGGTCTTATCTCTCAGTGACACTGATTCACACATTTGCACACATGCACACATGCAATGAAAGAAGAGGCAGGACTACAAAACTACCCTGGCTCCTTTCCTGTTGTCAAGGGGACTGTTACCCCTAGCAACACATCTACAAAAGAAATGAGGTCAAGCCCCTCACAACTGGCATAAACCACTCGGTTATGCTCTGATTTCACACACCCAATTTCCATTAGATTTACTACTGGAAATGTAGGAAAATAATAATTTTTATGAATCACCATTTATCCGATTCCTTGATGCAGGGTGAAACGATAGAAATAGCTTGGATGCTTTGTACGGCATGGGCAGACGAAAAAGCATGTTGGTGTGGTGTAAGGTTGGGGTGGGATGAGGAGGGCGGCGGGGGGTGTTGTGTTGGGGTTCCATTTTATCTAATCCACAACCCAGACTGTCTGGGTTTGCAAGGCAGAAGAAATCCTCTTAACCACATCTCCATCAGGCCCCAGTAAATCAAAACACTGCACTCATACATCCCCCCACACAGAATAAAGGGACTGGAGCAACATGGCCCAGTGCCCACATCCTAATGGGCCTGTATTTTGAGTCAGTGATAGCATGTCTTACTTAGTGCGTTTTTATGAACTGCATTACATGCACATAAATCTATAGGAAGTGGTGTGTCTATTCTACTAAATAGAATTCATGTCTGCTTGAGTTTTCCAATAATTCAATATTTGGGTTGTTTCAGTTAAAAGGTTCATTTATGAGGAGTTACATTCTTTAGGGATTTTTTATAAGTGTGAAATGCCTTATTCGATAAGTCCATATTGCAAATGTTTTTGCTCATTACACCTAAACCTGGACAAATCTACTGGGAATACTACTTGGTATAAAAAACACCCCATACTCATTATCTATTTTCTGAATGAAATAATTTGACTTATCATTGCCTTATCATTGTGGAAGTTGGGTAATTATGTAAAAAGCATAGATCACAGCAGGACCCCTTATGCACTACATCTGCTGGTGTTAATGCATTTAATTATGAACATCTAATCACCCATCTGCACCTGCTGACCACCAAAATAATGAGGTTTACTACTGACTGGCATTGGAGAGGTGCCAGGGTTCGTTTACGAGGCTCTCAGTCTGCCAGTCCATCAGCTAGGAATCACAAAACTCAAGTCAACATCAAGTTTTGCACAAGCGATGATGATGATCATGATGACAATGATTATTATTATTATTGATCTTTTTTTTTTTTTGGAAAACACTTTTAGATGCATAGCATTAACTACTTTAAACAGTAATTTAATTTAATTTAATTTTATTTAATACATTAAATAGTGTCTATGCACTGGCAGAGTATTTTTTAAATAAATCACTTATGCTATAAGTCATCTTTGTGAATTAATGAAGAATTATTAGTATACATTTAATGTGACAAAAAGGAGGTGTTGTCTTGATGTCAGTGATGTTAGTGACAGTAGATTAATATGATAAATATCATTTTACATTAGTTTTTCCTCACTTTATGGAGGATGCCGATATGTCTGGAGACAGTGTTATCTCTATACTCTAATTCCCTAGTTATGGAAGAAAGGGAAAGCCAGTGTTGATGGCATGGTGACAGGTAGATTCAGCAGCAGCTGGTCTGAAATCCCAGAGGGAAATGTATGCAAATGAAAGGTTATAATGAATTACAGGCATGAAATCAAAATAAAGCGGGGATTTCCCTTAGGCACAAATGCAAACTACAGAATGTTTGGCACCACAAAACACAGAGAGTGAGAGAGAGAGAGAGAGAGAGAGAGAGAGAGAGAGAGGAGAGAGAAGAGAGAGAGAGAGAGAGAGAGAGAGAGAGAGAGAGAGAGAGAGAGAAAGAGGGACAGGGAGAAAAAGGGGGGATGATTTCCAATAATCACCTGCACTGCAATCCCCTGTTGTCTCGTTATACAATCAGCACTTTCGCCAGCCAATGAAGAAATCACTTAATCTCTTCTAGTTTCTACAGAATCAGTATCGATTCAACTATACACTACTATATTTCTACAGTATACACTACCCTACTGTATGTACTCCTACTCTGTAAAAAAACAATTTTCAATTTTTATAGCAATCTTAATCACTATTATTTTAGTAAGATACTATAAAAATTTACAGTGAACAATTCTAAACGTATTCACAGTAATATCTATAATACTGTAATCATACATAGTAAGAAACTACACATAATCGAGCACACTTTTTTTTTTACACTTGATGTAAAAAAGAGTGTACAGTACAAATGAATTGATGGTTAGCAATGAACAGAACACTGTAACTCTACTGTGATTTGAACACACAACCTTCTGACCTGCAACAGAAAGCCTTAACCACTAAGCCAGCAAAACTCAAATAATCGAATAAGCAGCTTTACTGGATTATGTTATAGACTATGGATCATATCATAGTAGTTTACTGTAAATATGCTTGAAGTTGTTTGGTGTATAAAAAAACAAACATGTTTAGTTATTTTTTTGTGTATGACTTTTCCTATTATCTGGAAGAAAAAAAAAACCTTATAAAATGAAAGAAAGCACTCTAGAGACAGGAGAGTCAGACAGAAGAGGGACAAATGAGACTACAAATAAATTTGCCACTAAGAGGACTGATATTTCCCCAAGCTACCATATCTTACTCCAGCACAACACTGGACTTTTAAAGCGCAGTACACAAGCACCTTCCACAGTGTAATTGAGACAGGGACATACACATTTCAGCAAGTCCTTATTCCCACTTCTCATTATCCTGACTCGTCTCTAGCTGTACCATTTAGTAAGAGCATATTAGCTGTAAAGAAACAAAAAGGCAGGCAGACTAACAGCTAGTGCCATCAGAAATGTCTGTTTTACTAGCCTGGATGAATCTGGATATGTTCCTGAATATACAGTAATTGTCCACAGCAAGTTGCTAACTAAAGATAATCATCTCCACCACACCCGTACTTGTCTGTGAGCAGTTTCAGTTCTCCTGTGTTTACTTCACAATTTGCTGTGAATGATTAGAGGCCTGGAACACTTCCATAATCATACAATATTTAGTTTGTTCAGTGAGTAGAGGAACAGGAACCGCTCACACACCACCTAACAATCTGCCTCATTTTTTGTTACATTTGGCAGAGGGTTAGATCCACCACTGCTGCCACCCTGTCGATGGCACTTACTGACCTAATTGCCACTCCTTTTCTGGAGTCGCTAAAATATAACAAAAAAATGTTTATACTATACATATGCTGTCAAAAACCTCTCTGTTGCCAAAAAATCAATTATTCATGCCTGGGCTAGTCATGACTTTTTTATTACCAAGCTGTCACGAAAGGTGTGTGAGAAAAACATAGGTTTTATAGTCTTTTCTCTGTTTAGTCCAACAGAAAAAAAAAATTACAATTAATGTATTCTTGGATGAATTTGGTACTCGTACACAATGGTAATTGCATATAAATACATACTGGACAATGTTTGCACTTATAATTATAGCCTTAGGCACAAAGCTAACACACATGTCAAACTATGACTACAATATAAAGAAATACTTCTTTTTTTTTCTTCTTCTTTTTTTTAAAAGCCGCAGCACCATCACCTTCCATCCCTCTCAGACCTCTAGTCTGGTGCAAATTAGTGGACTCTAATGAAAATATAGATCACAATAAAGATAGTAATACTTTGATACAAGTTTAGACTTCTCTTTCCAAAATTCTTTTATTTTTAAACTGTTAATTGTCTTTCAATTCATTTCAGGCAGTTGTCCATGTCTTTGTCTAAATGTCTGACCTTTAACGAAAGTTCATATTCATTTTTCCACATTAATTGCTTTGGTAAATTGAAGATATATATTAATAGCATTTTGATACCAAAAAATCATACTTATTTCATTAAGGTATGAATAAGGTCTGGGGGAAAAAAAACGAATGAGGTCTGACCAGTAAACTGTAGTTAGTTCAATACGGCCTCTAAGAGATTTACTGGAAACTTGTGTTAGAAACATTTCCGTGATATCAGTGTTGTAAACTTCTTGTATGCATATTATGTATGTCTGGAATGTTAACTGGTATGTTATTGTTTTCACGTTGTTCTTCACCCATGAAGAAGAAGCACCTCATAAATCCTGATTTCATTTCTACTGCCTCCCGGTGTAAAACTGTAGATCTTTTTAATAAGACTTTCATGGAACATAACTTACTTCCCTCTATGTACTGTAGTATGATCAACAGCAACATGCTTCTGCACCTGTGAGCTTGCTAAAGTTTAATTCCCCTTCTGTGAGACAAACATCAAGACTGATATATGGGCACTTGCCAGTTCTCAGAGTTCACAAAATTCATGTGTACTATTGTCCACTTTTTCCTCTGATTATTCTGTCATTCACAAACATGCAAGGACCTGCAATTTTGAGCTATTCTTGGTTTTATATACCATGCTAGTCATGGTATATAAAGCTTAAAATCTTTGTGGATGAGATAGTGCAGTTAAACTGCACAGATTTCAGAAATTACACAACAGCTAGAGCTAAATCAACACAGCAATGTGAACAGCTACAAATGATAAACACTTACTCACTTATTCTAATCTAAACTACTCTTAATCTTTAAAGTGCATCATGAATAATTAATAGAGGCACTTCTAATAATTTATTGCACATGTTATTCGAACTGACAGAGATCTTTCGTAATAGAAAATACACCCATAAATCTTAAATCTCTTGAGGTTGTCTTAAAAATGAAAGACGAATGGCATGTCCTACAAAATAAAATCAGCCAGAGGGTCACAGAAATGTAGCCAAAGCCTTTCTAAGATATGTCTGAGATTCAAAAATGCTGATATTGTTATTCTTATTTTAATAAGAAACACATTAATGGGCACTATTATCTCACTAAAGGTAAATTTTCCACAGGAATTCACAATCTTTTGTATAATGAATTAAGTACATTTACAAACTGTAAGTGTAAATTGTAATTTAGTCAAATAAACATAAAAATAATATGTTCAAGTTATGTAAGGCCAAAATCATCATGACTGCACAGAAATGAATGAGTCATAAGAGCAGGAAGACACCCAGATACACAAATGCACAAGCGAAGAAAAGAGTGAAAAGATGAAAAAATGACTTGATTTTATTTCCATAAATACCTGCATTTTGGTTGGAGCTGTAGGCATAAGACAGCATGCTGCACTCATCTCTCTATAATCTGAAGCTGAAGTGTGAATCTCCAGTATATGGTGCATCTTTATCTTTTATTATTCATTCGTTGACATTTCATTGGAGCTGACCAATCAGTATATATATATAGGCTGTTTGCTTGGTAATATAATTAATATATGAACTTGCTTCTTGAACATTGCACAACAATCTAACTATAAGTGGATAAATAATTATGATGTGTCATTATTTAATAAATTAAAAAATGTTTCTTTTAATAAACTGGTGTGAGAGAAATGGAATAAAAGTTTTAAGAATATGCTCTTAAAAGTATATGATCAGCTGAATGGGTAACACCATGTCCTGTTGTGTTTCATTTCATACTGTACATGTCTAGATTTTCAGGTGTAGCCTATTCAAACAATCGTCTCATGCCTATATTCATATCTTATATTCATATGCGTATTAAAGTCCGCACGTAGTGCCATTTGAGCACAACTGGGCTTTTGCACATTGCTTGTTTTGTACAGTACAAACCTCTGTGCATGTAAGTGTTGTCTCATTTTTTGTATAATGTATTATGATAATACTGTAGTGATAATATTTAACATTTTAAATATCCTACTTAAATCTGACTTTAAAAGAAATCATGACACTCCTGACTCCTGATAGAGTACAGTATTAAGTATTAAGTAAAAGAATTAAACCTACATATGCCATTTATTAGCTCTCCCTCTGCACATGAAAGGTGATTTCGCTATTTAGTTCTAGCCTATCTGGCTAATGAGTTGTGTTAATTTCGCTGAAATATTAGTCAAAAACTTCTGTTCAAATGTTTGGGGTCACTCCATGGTCGTTCCTGATTTTTATTTGTTTCTACATTGTAAAGCAATGATACAGTATATGCAATAATCTTCTTTAAACAGTTACTATTATGGTGTATCTGCTACTCATGATCTGTAAAGCCTTCATAACGTCTCTAATCTGCATTAACTGGTGATTTTTGAGACTGGTAACGCTAAGTGAACTTCTCCTCTGAAGCA
>JAAGKR010001490.1:94785-123810 GCA_011419295.1 Clarias macrocephalus
TTTCCATAAATACCTGCATTTTGGTTGGAGCTGTAGGCATAAGACAGCATGCTGCACTCATCTCTCTATAATCTGAAGCTGAAGTGTGAATCTCCAGTATATGGTGCATCTTTATCTTTTATTATTCATTCGTTGACATTTCATTGGAGCTGACCAATCAGTATAGGCTGTTTGCTTGGTAATATAATTAATATATGAACTTGCTTCTTGAACATTGCACAACAATCTAACTATAAGTGGATAAATAATTATGATGTGTCATTATTTAATAAATTAAAAAATGTTTCTTTTAATAAACTGGTGTGAGAGAAATGGAATAAAAGTTTTAAGAATATGCTCTTAAAAGTATATGATCAGCTGAATGGGTAACACCATGTCCTGTTGTGTTTCATTTCATACTGTACATGTCTAGATTTTCAGGTGTAGCCTATTCAAACAATCGTCTCATGCCTATATTCATATCTTATATTCATATGCGTATTAAAGTCCGCACGTAGTGCCATTTGAGCACAACTGGGCTTTTGCACATTGCTTGTTTTGTACAGTACAAACCTCTGTGCATGTAAGTGTTGTCTCATTTTTTGTATAATGGAAAGCGGCTGTTGATGTGCCTGTTTGCTTGGTAATTGCAAAGTTTGTACAGTATACTGTACTACTGTCTCTGGTCATTTTCTTGTACTATTAAATCTGTAGTCTGGCTGTTTTGCTCCATGCTAAATTAACTGTATTTTAAAATGGAAATTGAATAAAGTAGGAAGGCAGCACAATGATTTCTTGCTCTGGGTTATACATTCTTAAAATATGGTAATATAATATTATGATAATACTGTAGTGATAATATTTAACATTTTAAATATCCTACTTAAATCTGACTTTAAAAGAAATCATGACACTCCTGACTCCTGATAGAGTACAGTATTAAGTATTAAGTAAAAGAATTAAACCTACATATGCCATTTATTAGCTCTCCCTCTGCACATGAAAGGTGATTTCGCTATTTAGTTCTAGCCTATCTGGCTAATGAGTTGTGTTAATTTCGCTGAAATATTAGTCAAAAACTTCTGTTCAAATGTTTGGGGTCACTCCATGGTCGTTCCTGATTTTTATTTGTTTCTACATTGTAAAGCAATGATACAGTATATGCAATAATCTTCTTTAAACAGTTAATATTATGGTGTATCAGCTACTCATGATCTGTAAAGCCTTCATAACGTCTCTAATCTGCATTAACTGGTGATTTTTGAGACTGGTAACGCTAAGTGAACTTCTCCTCTGAAGCAGAGGTAAGTTTTGATCTTGCTATTCCGGGATGGTCTTCATGAGAGTTTCATCATGGTGTTTGATGCGTTTTTGCAAATGCACTTGACAATACTGTTCTTGCAAGAACTATTCTAGAACAGCTGACCTTCGTGCCTTAAAATAACAACTGGTTGTTGTTGTTGTTGTTACACAATTACCTAATTTCATACGTGTTATTTCATAGTTTAGAAATCCTCAGTACTGCTGCAGAAAGTAAAAAATAAATCACAAAATTAAAAAAAAAGAAAAAAAATAGCAAGTGATCCCAAACTTTTGAGTGGTAGCGTATGTGAAAATAGTATTCAGCTTCTGTAGCCATGGCCTGGGTGAGCTCCATACTTATAAAACTGTGAGACAATAGTGAAGAAGCCAGTAGCTGTCAAGAAAACCGTCTTCTTTACATCATCTTCCTGAACTAATCAAACAGTCATGAAGTGACAACAGAGTAATACAGACGTCTTTTTGACTCTATGCCTTTTGGGCACTGCTGTGTACATAAGTGACAGGTTTTATTTTGTGGATTTTGTAGTCTTTTGTATTCTGAGCAAAGCAGACAGGGTGATTAACACAACATGACTGACACATCCAGCGACAAAGTGACAACTGTGACAAAGTAAACACATATCAGCAGCTACGCTGAAAAAATTCTCATAAAAATGTAATCTCATCATTAACCCAATGCAGATACAGCAATGTGCAGCACAGTATGTGCTTTGCATCGCTGGCTGGCTATATGTGTATCTCTGTGTTATGTAACATTATGGATTTCTGATCCATGATCAGAAATGTAGCTCAGGATCTCACACACACACACAAACATACACACACAATATTGTTTACTGTCTATGGGCCATATTGTTGTTTTTTTTATTTGCTAGCAAGTGCTTCTATACACATTGATGTCCGAGCAGTGATATTTTATATATTTAAAAAAATAAATTAAGTAATTAAAGAAAAAAAAAACTGGCATCCTCAGTGGCATGAATAACAATAGATGGTTACAGGAAACAGACCGCCACAAGAAAGCATAAGGTGCCAGAATAAGGCAATTCTGTAATTATATATATACAGTTATATATACAGAATATATATATATACAGAATATAGTTATTTTTTGTGGTTGCTGTTTTTTTTTTTTTTTGTACAACAGAAGCATATTTTGAATGTAGGTGGGCATCATAAGATGCCAAGTTTTGTAAAGCCCTTTTTGAGGCCAGTGTAGAAATTTATTATTGTCACTAAAGAATGGCTCACAAAGCTAAAACTCTTCAGCAACCAGTATTATGTTAATTTACCATGTTTAGTAAATTAACATAATCTTTTCATAAAATTCATTTTATTCATGAAGTTGTCTCACATTGTCTAAAGTGTTTGTTACTACTATGATATGAGAGCTTACTACATTAATATATCATGAGGAGAGCAACTGGTTCTCAAACACACACATGCATCTATGCGCGCACACACACATACACAAGGAATGTAGAGGGTCGAACATACGATGTCCCATTATCAAGAATGATGTCACTTCCATAAGTGTCTCAAATGGAGCTCTGTTTAGAACTATTAACTCTGTATGTCTCTTAACAGCATTAGCGTTTGTGTGTGTGTATGCGTCTATGGGTGTTTATGAATATGTCCCAAAACCAATCCTACAGTCAGTGAGAGCAGCACTGCAGCCCTGCAACTCCCTAGAGAGTTTTTAAAAATCTCTTCACAGCAGCACAATAATAGCACACACCAATACACCCCATTTAACCTGTGTACTAACAGGCAATCACACACCAGCCCATGCCAAACACGCACAGCTCTCTCCAGCACACAGCCAGCGGCTAATTCCAATTTAATGCATAGTCAGGAAAAGAACGTGCAGCTGGCAATGTGCTTGATAATTCTGTTTTGATTTTGCTTTGATTTAGGGACTGCGGAGTTTGGCTGCTCCTGAGTGAACATGTGTTCTGAGATGAACCTAAAAAGGCTTTATAAATGAAGCATGCACATACCTATGCTTAAAGCTTATTCCTGTATTCTGAGAGCAGAAGAGAGAGAATGAGAAAAGAATGTGTGGGGTGAAGGGATCTATGAGATACCCATGTGTTTTCCATTAATCATTTGTAGATGCTCTCTGTCTTCATCACAGCATCTCCAGATGGATCATTTGTTCCAGCTTTTGTTCACTTCCTTCTTCTAAAGCTCTACTTCCATAGTAAATGAAAACATGTACTACAGGTGCATTTCTGCATTTTATTTAATAAGCTATATGAAGGTATATCCAGTCACTACCACAAGATAACTGTTTAGGGTTCGTTTTAAACACACCCCACAAATCATATGTACATGTCTGGCCTACACCAGAATAGACATGGTCACATCCCCATGCTTAAATTAAGAAAAGAATGTACACTCTAGTAAAATAAATTGATCAGCCATAACAATAAAACCTTAAAACATTAGACCCAATATTATGTATGTTCCCTTTGTGATATGAAAAAAAAAACACCTCTGACCCCTCGAGGCATGACTTCACCAGACCTCTGAAGGTGCACTGTGGTATCTGGCACCATGACTTTACCAGCAGATCCTTTAACTGTTGTAAGTTCCAGGGTGGGGACTCCATGGATCAGATGATGTTTCTCCAGCACATTCCATGGATGATCAATTGGATTTAGATCTAGGGAATTTGGAGGCTGGATCAACAACCTTGAACTCTTTGATTCCTATGCCACATACAGTACACAGCAAGCTGTGATGCCTTCCTTTGTATCATAGCCAGCATGAACTTTGCATTGGCTTTTCTGTGGCATCGGACCAAATGGGCTAACCTTTGACATAAATGAGCCTTGGATGCCAATAATCTTGTCACGTGTTTAATGGTATATAATTAATTATCAATATTATGTAATGTTGTGGGTGACTGATGTTATTATTCATTCATTTATCATTCATATATCGCTATCCCAGGAGACTTTGGGCATGAGGTGAGGTACAGCTTGGACAGGGCGCCAATCCAATGCAGGGCATACACACATACACACACTATGGGCAATTTGGGAATTAGCCTAATGTTTTTGGACTATGGGAGAAAACCAGAGGACCCAGATGAAATGCACCCTCCATTCTACGCACAGAAGGCGGGAATCGAACCCCTGACCCTCGAGGTATAATCAGCTCTCTCTAGGCCTCCAGCTGTGAGAGGTAACAGCATCATCCGGGGATCGAACTAGCGATCTCCGGATGATAGGGCGAGCACTTTACCACTCCGCCACTCGGAGGCCGCTTGTTAAACTTACTTGTTAAAATTAAGCACATTCCCAATTTTAGTAAAAATGACATATTCTTTACAGGAATTCTTTAGTAACATGTTTATAACCAATCTAATATAATTATTTGTTTTTTAACCCTCAGCAAAGCAGGTAACTGCAAGGTAACATTTCACAGTTGCTCCTTCCTTAAAAATCTGTAAAATATTGACATAGAAATGACATTCATCCAATCTTCAACTGTCCAGTTTCTATAATCATTCACCCCATTGTAGCCTCAAGGGCCTGATGCTGGATGCCAGGAATAGAACCCAATGTGGTCTTCTGCTGCTGTACCCCATCTGTCTCAATGTTGATGAGTGCGTTCTGTGACGCTTCACTGTTCATTACGCTTGTAAAAAGTGGTTATTTGAGCTACCATAGCCTTCCACTCTTCATTCTGTTCTGCCTTGTCTCATCAACAAGACATGTTTGCCCATAGAACCGGTACTCACTGGATATTCTCACTGTTTTTTTCACCATTCTTTGTAAACCTATTTGTAAACTCCTGTGCTTGACGTTCCCAGAAGAACAGAGACTGAAACCAGTCTGTCTGGCACCAACAACCAGGCCACAATCTCAGTCAAGATTACTGAGATCATATTTCTCCCCATTTTCTCCATTCACTAATATCATATCATCATATATGTACAGTATACGTAATGTGGGACTCCACAGTTGTGTGATTGTGTGCATGGAACAGTATGTGTGTTTACATGCCTAAAACACGTATGGATAAATTACTATGGTTATAGCCAACTGTCATGGTAGATTTAATACTGCTGTGATATCAATATAAAAAAATGAACAAGAAATCAGACATCTTACATGGCAAATTCCAGAGCATCAGAACTACATGTATGTATCCCCTAACTTCAACTGCATTTTCTTATCTAATATGAATGCACATGACTGTCACATAGAAACAATACTTTGTGCGGTTATTTATATATCAGGGCTTTTTTTTTTGTCCTCCCAACTATTATTCTTCGGTTTCTGGAGCAGCAACACAAGCCTTGCGTGTCTCCTCTGAGTGGATCTGAAAGCTACCAGAATGCAAGGAGAAATTATTGAAACCTAAAATTTACTTAGCCATTAAATGGATTTTGATCGGGGACATAAGCTACTTTCTGCAGCTCACATTTTTATGATCGCCATAGTTCCAAAAGCAACATTTCATCATTACAACAAATATAAAACATGATGCTGAGGAGTCTAAACAATTCTTGTAGTAATAAATACTATGCAGGTGTTTTTCTTGACATACAATATATCATATTGAATACAGTCTGCAAGCAAAGTACAACTGGGCTGAGGGGTGTAGACAAAGTCCCATCCTTCATTCCCTGTTGCCTGCTTAACAGAATCTGGTTCTTTCCACTGGAGAATGTATTTCAGGAACTACACACCACAGAAAATGTGGATTTCAGAGCAGCCAGGGTCCCAGAGCTTCCATATAAGCCATCTGAGAATCTCCTTAGCAGTATACATTACATGCCAAGACACTCATGGGCGACTACCTCATACACATATTAATTCACATTTATATCATACCTTTTTGTGCTTTTATTAAAATGTTTATTTACCCTTTCGCTAGAAGTTAAGCATAACTATACGAACCCCACAGCTCCTGCAGGCTCTCTGAGCTGGCTGCTGTGCGGCATGCTAACACACCAAATATGTATTTCAGCACTGGAGTAGTATGTCATGAATTCCCCTGTGAACCAGCTAACATGCTAACAGG
Source organism: Clarias macrocephalus (assembly GCA_011419295.1). Lineage (NCBI taxonomy): Eukaryota > Metazoa > Chordata > Actinopteri > Siluriformes > Clariidae > Clarias > Clarias macrocephalus. Next base: position 101,128 of record JAAGKR010001490.1, read on the forward strand.
CCAGAGCTAGCATCTGAAATGCTAATCTGTCTCGGCATTAAATCAGAGTTGTGAGGAGATGGATGCCAGGCTGCGGGAAGCTGATACTCCCAGTGGCATTCAGACGCATGGCGCAGGCTGTGCACATTAACTAGAGGCTCTGCCAAGAACAATGGAGCTCCAGTCCTGTGCTGAAGACCAGTCCACACTCACTTCACACACACACACACACACACACACACACACACACACACACACACACACACACACACACACAATAGATTACGAAGAGCTACTTCGAGAGCCTGTAACATAAATGTCTTAAAATCTGCACAACGGCTCTAAAATGAACGTCCAAGTCTGGAGTCTACATTGGCTATGAAGGTCTACAGTCCGCAGGCAGACTGGAACTTGAAATTCGAACTGTCTCTGCCAGGAACACAAAAATGACAACAGTGATCACAGTGTGGATCTCCTCAAAACTGGAACTGTGACAACTGTGTTAATCTTTTACTGCATCCAGCTGCCTCCTTACAGGATGCATTTAAGATTTATTAACCTGCAAGGTTTGAAATATTAATCAATGACGGTACCAATTTTCTGTAACATTACAAAAAATATATCCAGGGCTAGATTTAAGCAACTGCTAATTGATTTCTTGGCAACAAAATAACCTCATAGCTGTGATGAAAGACCGTCTTCCAATGTCTGCAATGCTGCAGTGTGTGTCTGTGTGTAGCGATCAACAATAACATGTCAACTCCTGACAGGTGAAGTAACTAACATCGATTATCTCATTACAACCAGCACCGGTCAGAGGGTGGGATTATATTAGGCAGCACGGTAATAGTCAGTTATTGAATGTGATGTGTTAGGATGCGGAAAAATGGGCAAGCATAAGGATTTGAGTGTCTTTGACAAGGGCAAAATTGTGATGACTAGAAGTCTGCATAAGAGCATCTCCAAAACCGCAGGTCTTAATGGTGTTCCCGTTATATAGTGGTCTCAGGAAGGACAACTAGTCAGCAAGCAACAATGCACTTAAGGCTCAGGGATGAGTCTGGAGATCATAGACTAGCCTGTCTGAGATGATCCCAAAAATGTGCTACTGTAACACAAATTCCTGAAAAACTTAATGCTGGATATAATAGAAAGGTGTCAGAACATACACTGCATCACAGATTTCTGCGTATGCTGTCTCCTGTTCACAGTGGACAGTGGATGTTCTCTTCTGTGAACATCATTTTCGCTTCTGTATCTGAAATAAAGCTAAATCTTTGGTCTTAATTTAGAACAAACCAAACAATCATTTACTATTTTAGCAGCTCAGATTACAATACATACAAAAATCATAACCTAGATATTCTAATATACAGCACTTGTGGTATCTACTCAGAGAGGGGGATTAAAGTCAAACTGGGACTTCAAGCACAGGAAGGTGATAAGACATTTAGCTGCACTAAAACATGTGAATGGTACAATCATTTTTAAAAAGGCCATACATCCGTAAATGATGATTCCAGCTGACGAGGCTTTTAAACACACTGCAGTCGTTCCTGTGAACGCTCAGTAAGTGGAACACCTGATCCTTGAAAATCGATGGATAACCTTTGCCAGCTTGCAGAAGAGACACATCTGTCTGAGGGATCTGTACATAAAATCATTCACAAACACCACTTGCACATTACAGAAACTCTGTTGAGAGTTACTGCCACATCCCCCGTACAATCCTAAGCTCACTCTAAGCAATTTCCAAATGATAAGCCCTTTAAGGGAGTTCCTGGGAGGCATGCATTTCCGATATGAAGCAATCCGATCATGGCTTTGTCGTACTGAGAAAGCTTTCTACCTTGATGGTGTACAAGCACTAGAGAAACACCAGCAAACGTGCATTAGTGTAGCAGAGGATTACATAGAGATATAAAGTTTTAAAGAGTTTTTTTTATTTTAATCTCATAACTGTGTGTTCTCTTATTCTGCACAAGCAAAAGTAATGGTTGGACAAATACACCCTTTGTAGATGGCAAGAACATAAACAGTGCATACTGAAGACCAGTCATTTTCCTAAAGAGTACAGAACACTAAAAAGTAAGCAGAAGTGACAGCAATTAAACTGCAGAAAGATATGAGGGAAACATTACAGCATGGTGGAGGGCTCTTATGGGAAAATAATCAGTGACAGTGTGATGTTTTAGTTTCCAATATTTCCAAGGTTTTATTCTTCTTATACCACAGCAATTTGCCTTTTCTAATTTATTTTTGAAACACAACTCATGTTTTTGATTGATTCAACTGATTACCATTACTGTTAATATTGTGGAAGCAAATTAGATCTTTCTATCGCTTGATGTATAAATCATACAATATTGAGCCATGTATTTTTGCTTATTTTAAGAGAGCTTTGATGAATTCTTTAGTCTGATGTGTTAGTGAAATAAGCTCCAAATTTGGTTAACTGAATTTATTTGCAGACTTTTAGAGACTGCTTTTTTTCAGAGGGACATACTTGTGGCCATGTGTTGTTGACGTAAGCATGTGAACATGCTTTAACATCTTTAGAGTCGGCCTCCCACAAACACCACAAAACCTTTGGGAATTCATAAGGCACAGAAATTATTATGTACTTATTTATTTTATTGCTGCAGTATTGGAAAATTCAAGAACATTACATTACAAACATATTTTGCAACATTATTTCATGCCTGCCTCATCCTAAAGAAGAATGGTTTTATTTAGGTATAGTTAGGTACTTATATTTTATAGGTATAAAATTTAAATAAACACGTGTCCTATAGCCTTCATTATGAGTTGGTTTTATCCAGATAGTATATAACTAATTAGTGTGCACAAGGAAAACTATAATACATGGCATATGTGGTCTTAATACATTTGGCTACCACTGTGTATATTTGTGCTATAACAATACAATGTACTAGAGCTTGGCAAAATATGCATATGTACTGTATATGCATCTAGATGAAGCAAAACCATAACTAAATGACTTGCATGAGGTGAGAGAGGAGTTAGGACTTGCAAGGATGTGCGACTGTGTGTGTAAAATGTTTGTGTGCAGGTGTGTGTGTGTGTGTGTGTGGGCTGTAGGGGGTAGTTCAATACAATCAAAGTAAAGACATTACAGATCAGTAGACAGGCCATCAATTTCTCTCACTCTTTCTCTCTCTGCTGTTTCCACCTGTCTCTCCATCTTACTCCCTCTCTAAGATGATGGGGCCAGTTACAACCTCAATTCTGGTGAATAAAAATCTCTACTGGTTGCGTGTGTGTGTTCACGGCCGGGAGTGATGGATGGATCTGGAGGGGTAAAAAGTCAGAGAGACAAATGGAAGGCGATGCTGGAGCATGTTAGTTAGTTGTGTTCATTCGCTTCACGTACGCATTTGCAGAAAGGGAACAAAGGTTACAGATTGCTACAGAAGTCTACCTGAGCCTCCAGGAACAAACTGGACTCCTTTTAATTTTAACACACACATCTCCTGTTACACTGAACTTCCAGTACACATTATTATGCTGATCAATCCCTGCTATCCGTTATCACCCAGATGAGGATGGGTTCCCTGTTGAGTCTGGTTCCTCTCAAGGTTTCTTCCTATTACCATCCCAGGGAGTTTTTCCTTGCCACCGTCGCCCTCGGCTTGCTCATCAGGGACAATCTTATAATTTTGATTCATACACATTGCATACAGACTTACTTCTTTTTATTGTGTAAAGCTGCTTTGCGACAATGTCAATTGTTAAAAGCGCTATATAAATAAAATTGACTTGACTTGACTTGACTTTGTATGTTTTAAATCAACGTCATTCACACGTTGTAAAATATATTTTTTTTCTTATTCTATATACATCTTCTGTTGTCCTGCACTGATGGAATTCAACTGGAAACAACATGGTCTGAATCTGTTAACCATTCTCACTTCGAGTGTCTACGGAAATCTATTTTATGAAGGCACGAGCCATTTTTTCACAACTGTCTATCACAATTACTAAAAAACAGCCATATCACAATTCTTATCTTAAACCTAGCATTAGTACTTATTGATGGGAAAAGATTTGTAGAAATAGTTAAACAGTTAAAGCTAGAAATGAAATTACCAGTTTTAATGTAATCAGTGATATTATTATTATTTCAGGTTGAGGCTCATGTACATGTCTGCGTGTCCGCCGAACTTATTATTATAATGAATTAAAAATTGTAAGGTTGAGTTGTTAACTTCTTTCGTTGTCAGCCAAATACACTCCCTGTTTAAAGTAGATTATTAAATCCATCACACAACCGTTCATAACATCACTTTTATTCAACGTTTTGATTTTAGTGCAGAACAGGGCGCTCTTAGTTCAGGTGTTTTACATGTTCTCACCTTAGACTGCTGCAGATATGTTTCCTCCAACGACCTGTGTTTTATCTCATAGCGGCGTTCCACATGACTGCCTTTTATTTGCAGCACAGTTTCCGAACATATGATACAAACTGGATTTACTCTCTTCATAAATATTAGAACTCTTTCACAACCATCTTTCTCTCCTCCATTCCAAGAAAGGTACTTAAACAATATATCGATATGTAAAAATTTAATGTTCACGCTCTCCTATACAATTGATATTTATTGCTGTATTAATTTAGCCTAATTAAGGCTTCTTTTTTTTCACTCACTCACTCACCTACTGTATACCACTTTTCCTGTATTCAGGGTCATGGAGAACTTGGAGCCTATCTCAGGAGACTTAGGGCACAAGGAGGGGTACACCCTGGACACGGTGCCAATCCATCACAGGGCACACACACATACACACACTCATTCACAAACTACGGGCAATTTGGGAACGGCAATTTGCCTAATCTGCAGGTCTGTGGGAGGAAACCGGAGTATCTGGAGGAAAACCACCAAGCACGGGGAGAACATGAAAACTCAGAGTCGGGAATCGAGTCTGGCAGGGAATCGAACCCGGACCCTGGAGGTGCAAGGCGACAGTGCTAACCACTACACCACCGCGCCGCCTAGGCTTTTACATACATTGTTTAATGTTTTGTGATGTAAAAAAAATAAGTCAAAAGTTAAATATAGTTCTTAGTAATTGGGAATGAATTAATTTTATTAGCATGTTTTCCTGTGGTAAAAACTCAATCGGTCTACGACCAAATCGGGAACTTATAAATTGATAATTGTTGAAGTGTGTATAAATTTTTTGGATCAAACCTGTCTTCCATCAAATGTTTCTTTTCATGGTTTTGGGAAGACAGGTGCCTTATTTAAAAAAAAGCTAAATTTGTTAGTTCTTTGACGTACATCCAATTTTTTTTTTTTACAAGCACCCATTACAGATGTGCTATAAAGCACTTCAGGGTGTGCTAACTATAAGACTCACATCATCAATCCACTGGCTTCCTTTAGGAGAGATCACGATATTTCAGCCGTACTGCTGGTCATCCGTCCCCCGTGATGATTCTATGACTCTGAGATCAGGTTTTGGCCTGAGCCCTGGATTCTGGCTCAGTTGTGACTGCGTTTATGTAACAGTCACTGCTCACCATCTGTTCAGGCCACATGCCAGATTACTCGGGCTTTACTGATCTGAGACCAGTAACACTGTCCAAAGTGCTCTGCTAATTTCTAACAAAATAGTAATGGAGAGAAATGGCAGCTGGTATTAGTTGTGTGGGAGTGAATGAATAAGCGCTTTTGCTAAGGAGTCTGTCTATGTGAATACACATATATTATGTGGATTGTAAAGATAATGCGCTGTAAACAGATATAAATACAAATACTGAGATGCTCTATTCCTGTATTTCTTTAAAAAGCTTGCCTGAAAGGTTCACATCATTGAGACTGGGTGTGTATCAGACCTGGTGTCCTTGTGTTAGAAAGTTAATGAAAGTTAACACTAATTTGTTAAGATGGATTCATAGGGTTTATTAATTAATCCTTAATAAATGCCTGGTCAAGAGGCATTATCATTTAAATCATGCTACGACTATGTATATATTTTGGGGGGGGGAGGGGGGGGGGAGCCAAATAATAACTGCTCAATAATAACTTAATTAAAACAACATTCAAGATAGATTTTACCCATAAGGCAGACAACTTTGGGCAGCAGCTCAGGCCTTTGGCAAGATACAAGATACATACAGTAGGAATAGATGTGAATAATCTTGTCACAGACAAAAACTCACTTGAATCCATCTATGTTGACACAGGGTTATAAAAGAGTATGTTGGGCAAGCTCTTAAAACACAGACAGTGCATGAGCAGTCACACAGAGGGAGAAAAGATCATTGGTACTCTGACAGACGGCTTTGTCTACAGTAGCCTGCATACGCCGACCCATCTTTGAACTGTGAAGCTGTTTTCATAATTACAGCAGTTAGCTGGCAGATAAGTGCGCTTTTTACAGCCTCTCTGTGTCCATGAACATGTGCGATCTCTCCTCCATATGCACACGGCACCCCTGGGATACACCTGGGAGGCCAAAAGCACAGGACGACAGGTGTTGCTCGAGCTCGGAAAGGGCGGAAATGTCCGCCGGATTTGAACAGCTTGCATTGGGAATTCTCAGCTGTTTTACGCTCATTATATGGATAAAGTACCATACATACTGTACATGTTCAGAATAACGTTTTCTCATTCACAGTTGATGATTTATGACAAGAGATATAATAACGTAAGTGCAACAGTCATGTAATTATAATGATTGGCTTTACCCTGACACTCGTGCACTATTTTACATCCTGCCGGGAGGCAAGCTGTTGAATCTCTGGAGAAAAGGCTCGGCTTCTGGACCATGTGTGCCCTTACAGCATGAACCTGGGTACATCTGTGAAATAAATCTCTACCCATCCACAAGATGCATGCTGGGAAATATAATTCTTTACTTCCTAGTGGAGTCACTCAGTGGTTAGAGATTCCATTTCCAGAAAAGAAATTCACACGTACAAACACCAACCAAGAAACTTCAGCACACCCACTTCATGAACGGGACCAGTTCATTTATATTTATAAGGGAAGGCTGTATGTAAATAAATCAGCTCTTTGAGATGTCTTGTCACTGGGCGCTCACTAGCATACGGCATCCAGTATTCACTCATTCATGGATGTACAGTATGGATGGACAGATAGAACTTTATTCTCATTGCATGCAGTCACGAAATGCAGTTTCCAAAAATGGTAGTGTGTATACATCAGTGGAAATATTTGCATTGTGCAACTTAAGAGGTGCAAATAAGATATAAAGAAAAAGAAGTTAGTGGTTTAACAGTGTATTGTAGAGTTTAGCAGTGTGATGGTTGTGTGAAAGCAGCTGGACTTGAACCTGCTGCTTTTGATGTAAATATTCCAGACTGATAATGCTGTGTGCTCTGCAAAGCCATCTACTGTGGTGAAGGTGTTTAATGGCTGGTTGTTCGGTGCCAATACTGTGCTGAGTGTTTTCACTGGTGCAACGATAAAAGCTTTCTAGTATCAGGAGGAAACAGATGAACTTTCTTCATTCTCCTCAGGAAATAAAGACGCTGTTGCGCTTTTCTAACTAGATGCAAAGTCTTAGTGTCAGGACAGATAATCGGAGATATGATCACCTAGTAACTTGAACCTGCGGACACATTCTACTTCAGTTCCGTTGATGTTTAATGTTTGATTTCTGGGAGCAGTGAATCTAGAGAGCAGATTGGCCGTGCTCTTTCGGGAGGAGGGGAGGGCATACTCATACTTTCATATCAATCATAAAGACAATAGCTAATCATAAGCGTCTGTGAGCTCACGCAAGCTAAAAGGTGGATAGAGCTTTCGACCATGTTACACCATTCCCCAATGTTGCATAGTAACAGCAATTGGTTGTTGTCATGTGTTTCAGAGGAAGCATGTAAAAGTCTTTGCCTTTTTAGTTGGTAGGGGTGAAAAAAAATCTTTAAAACGTGGTGGTGGAAGTATCATGGTTTGGGTTGTTCTAAATTATACCAGTGAATTCTAAAGGAAAAAGTCAGTACAAGTGAAATATTTGTCGTCTCATTTGGTTAATTTGTTTCTCACGATCTACCATTAAGTCCTCTGATGATGCTTACGTCACAATAATGTATACAATATTAAAGGGTTTACAAATGAACTAATATTGGGGTGGAGAACCAATATAATGCAGCCTTCAACATGCATAATTCTGAGACCAGAAAAGTATATAAAATATATCATACCTAATTTTGATCTGGCATTGGGTTATCATTACACTTTCACAATATCTAAACTGAGACATTTACTGTATCTTTGTGTCGGCCTTAAAACACTGTTCTGCTACTGAAGGAGCACTGAGTTGAGATAAAACGCAGTCTATCTGAAACACTCTGGCTTTGCAAGTATACAGAGGATTTGTTTAGATCTCTTACTTATAATTATACCATCAAATTTTTACATCGTCCTGATTTGCTGTCTGTTTGTAAACATGTAAATCAAAGGGGCCACTTTTTCTTCCATGTTTTCACAATTGTCGCTTAATTACAGACCTGTTGAGGGGAGCTAACGAACAACAACAGCTAGTGCAGTATGGACCTGGTTTACATCACTGAGCCAGGCGACATAGAGAGAAACAGCCCAGCTCATAAATCATGGTTATACAGCAGGACATTATCATAATAATGTATCAGAGTAAATTAGAAGCAAAACCACAGTCTAAGTAGATTAGAGATAAGGGTGGGTGATATAAGAAAAAAATATTGTATTGCAAAAATTTAAGACATTTCTATAATATGAAAAATAAATACGTTTGCGGAAAAAACTCCTAGTAACACAGTAGGGTGGGGTTTGAAAAAAGCCACACAAATGTCATATGGTACTAATAACATGATTTACATGTAAATGTATACTTGGAAGTTTTGGTCAACTTGCTTAATGGTTTACACATCATGCAAATAATGCATATCACGTTTAGTGCACATGAAAAAATTTTTTTTACGTTCATATGATTCATTTATTTTTGCATGTAAGGTTTTTCAGGTACTTCAATGGACAAAATGATTGTTTTTCAGAGTTAATCAACTGCGTCGAATCAGAGTTTGTAACTGCTTTAAAACACTTCATCTCAAAACAGCATATATTGATATAACTGTCACAATATTCTGTCAACTGAAATGTCATATTGACCAGCCTTAATCTTAACAATGCAATTTAGTGAACATTAACTAGACAATTAGATTTGTATGTTGAAACTGGCTTGTTTGCATCTTTTAAAAGGATGGAGTATGGACATGTTGCCTTTCACAATGAGTATTGCTAACCTTGGTGTACTAAAACACTATTTCTAGACATACAGTAGAAGAACTTTTTTTTTCCACGCACATGACATGACTCTTGTCTCACTCAAGTATTTAATCCTATACAGTCAGTCCCCGACTTAGCAATATTCGAGTTACGAATTTTCGCAGATACAAACGGACCACGGATATATGAACATTCATTGATGCGAACAAATCGCGGAAGTAGCTCACATGTATTGCACAGAAAATAGACACTAAAGTGCACCAGATACCAATAATGGCAATTAGATACAGTAAGTGTTACTTGATATGTGAGAAATCTTTGTTTTTTATTTATTTATTAATTTATTAACACAGTACTTACAACTTACAAATGAGTTCCGTTCCATGAGCACAGTTGTAAGTAAGATTCGTTCGTAAGTCAGACAAAGTGAGTCTTGTAAACCTTAGACACAAATATACAATGTAAAACATTTTAAAAATTAACTTAAAAAAAAAACACACAGATTTCATGTTTTCATGCAGCAGGGTCAGCTGACTTCACATAAAGGCAGCCCATGAACACATCGGGGGAAGGACAACGCTACACGTGTTTACTGCACGCTTGAACGGACGCCATTTTGTCTCAGAGCTGTATTGGACTGTGAACTCTGTCTTGTTGAGGATTTTCCGAAATTAGGATTATCAAATTAGGATTATAATTTGGTCAAAAATATTGTATATAATTGTCATTATTGGTATCTGGACACGGCAGTGTCTACTGTATTTTTTGTACAATGCATGTGATCTACTTCTTTTGCAATTATGAGTTTTCGTAGATCCGTGATCTGTTCGTATCTGCGGAAATGCACAACTCAAATATTCGTAAGTCGGGGACTGACTGTATAGGATTAGATACTTAAGAGAAACAAGGGTCATGTCATGTGCGTGGAAAAAAATAGTGCACAGCGAGCAGAGTGAAAACATATTTACAGAGTTCTCACCCTGTAGCCAAAATCATTACCAGATGCTATTGAGGCTAAGCAGAATCATAGTTAATGTCAGCAGCATAGCAATCATAACTGTACATTTTTAGATGCAAGTGCAGAAAACTAGGAGCAACCTGGTTAGTCACAGTTAAAGTGTTTATTTACAAATTATTTGGGCATTAGAGAAAGAGGCGATTGATTTCAACTAAACTGCATTATCACTAGCACTCACACCAGACCTGTACTGTATGCACATCCTTTTCCCTGAGGAAGTAATGTGGAAACGGTAAATCCTGGACTGTAAGCATATAATAACACTGACATGGCCAATCATGCTTCACTTTCCTTAACTCCATGTAAGAGACTGATAATGGAATGCGGACAAGCCGCAAAATCATTAGGCACACAGTCATCAGAAGTAACCTTTACGGGACATTATTATTATTAAAATGGAGGGGTTTTGTTCTACTCTGTGACTCACGCAACTGGCACTCACACAACAGTGCACTCAGTCAGTTTAAATAACCACATCAGAGTGAAGCTCAGTTGAGCACACATTCACACAGAAGAGGACATCCAAAAGTCACAGACGTTAAAGATGATTAATGTGAATCATTAGTATCTGTCTTTACTACTGAATTATTGTACCAGTTTGGTTCATGATGAATATGTAACACACACGCACACACACACAAACACACACATCAGATTGTTCTGCTCCATGTTGATTCATTAGATAGTGTTGTACAAACCAGCCAGTGTAAATCCTTTACGCTGTGCACCATTGTAAATAATCTTATTCATGACACAAACATGATGTGGTCAAGGCAACAACCATGAAGGACAATCCAGGTTTCTTACACTACCTGAGATATACAGTACCAAGATCGGGAGTGAGACGCTGCCTTAAATGTCTTAAACGCAGTAAATATACAATTAAAACCTGCCATAGGTCTTCCTGTTACATTTCATTAGACATCACTGACTAATGAAAACATTTTCCGGGCCATGTCCTTTCCAAGAGAAGCTGAGAAACGTAGGGAGACAAACCAGACAGAAAGAAAGACAGAAATTAATTCAGGTCACGGAAACAGTCTAGCAAAGTTCCTGTGACTGACATTGTTCGGTTGAATACAACTTAATGACCATGAAAATCCAGTATGGAAAGAAGCAAAAGGGAATCTGTGACACTTCATGTGAGAACCGCTACTAGAGACAGTGTGTTTCTTTACTGCCATCTTTGTGCTTTAATCCTTGGGTTTTTGAGCACTCAATTTCTGACTCACACACGCAAGTTGCAACCTAAGAATATGACAGACCATGCCTAAATATTAGAATTACTAGAAAAAAACTCACTGTTTCTTTCAAAATGTAACACTCTACAGGTTTCAAAATCTGAAATGGTTATGTTTGGTTTCAGTGGCTCAGTTTGACGCTTCACTCAACAGTGTCTGTCAAGCCTTAAAAACAGCCAGACACACAAACAGCTCACATGCACAGACAGAGCTGTGTGATAAAACTCAGACTCACTAGTGATTCACACAGATCCATTACGTCACTGTCTATTCCGAGCCTGAACACTTCTGGCAGTGCAAGCTTCCTCGGCTCAGTACACTCATCAGCACAGCATCGGAGCATGTATTTTAGGCTTTTTATTTTAAGGGTGTCTGCCAGATACACACTTCCAGGCAAAAGTTTGTATGCTCTGACTTGTTGAAAATTACCCTTGCTTTCTTCTATCTTACAAAATAATAACACATACTGTATGGAGTTATGCAGTAACTGCAGATTTTGATTTATACATATTTTCTCGCACATTTCAAACTCATTTCCCTATTTTTCAGTCACCATTGTTAAAAGAGTCATTTATACATATTAAATTCAATTCAATTCAATTAAACAATACAGATCATCTGTCCTCACCTGTTCTCACTGGTTCATGCTTTAAGTTGGGTTTTTATGCTTAAATAAATTCCGTAGGTCACTGTGTGGCTTGACTAATAAAAAACAGGTCAGGTACAGGGACTGGACTGAAAATGAGAGCCAAAAACTTGTCAAGCTGAGAGCCAAAAAAACTCCTTCAGGAAGCCTGGAGAACTATTCCTGAAGACTACCTTAGAAATACTTTAGACTTTTGTATAGCACTGTTGCTCATACTATAAATGATTCAAATGTTCTTTTACATTTCAAATGTAAACATTTATCCCAATTTTAAAGATTTGCATTCATTTTGACAAAGTACCCTGTTTGTGTGGTATCACCTATTTATTCTGTAGCATTACCAAAAAAAAGTTTGTTTTATTCATGTAAAAAGAATCATTCAATTTTTGTTTCCTCATTAAATTTACTTTATATGATCACTTTGTACTATTACAGTATGTCAGGAAGTTACTTTGTTGCTAAGAGTATGAGCAGTTGATTTTATTATGATTTTATATATATACAGTGTAGGTTATAAGAAGCTCATTGCAGATTATATGTAATATCTGTAAATATATGTGACGACCCATAATAGGCTCAGGTTAACGTGTGTTAAAGGCAGAAAAGTTAAGATGGAGTGTGTGTGTGTGTGTTGCCTTGACTTTATCTAAAAGGCTGTGGCACTTGAAATGAATTTATTGAGCTCAGGCTCTCGTTTCTCATTCTCTCCTTTACGGTGCCATTCCTCTCAGCTGCTGGAGCAACAAGACTGTGCTGCTTAGCAATGACTGAACGGTTGCTCAAATGCTTTTTTCTTTTTTCTCCAGTTCAGGGTGCAAGGGAGCTGCTCACTTTCTAGGAATACAGAAGGCACCATCTGAAACTCCCTTTGCACTTATTTTTCAGTTTTTTATTTTAATTTTTTTAATCACATCTGGGTAATTTTTTAATGCATGAAAATGTAAGAGAACTGATATTTTGTTCTCGACTGATGTACCTCTAAAACAGCAGGGCTTGGGACTGAGATTTAGAATGAAATTTGGCACAGATATTCATACACAAACACACACGCACTCGAAACCTTACATACACATCCCTCAACCTCGCTCTCTCCATCTCATTACTTATTCATAGGTTCTCCTGTGCTTCTGTAAAACAACTGCAAGTCTGCACAGAGCTGTTAAATCATCATTGTAGCCAAAGTGCATACTGTATATTCAAAATTTACTCAAAGCTCTGTTTTCTCCATCCCTGTGTCTATGTGTGCTCTGCAAAATGTGAGAAATGCAGTGCACTTTACTGCAGCATGATTTCAGCTGGGGAAAATAAGTCAGACAGAAGGTTGGCCCCTCTTTCCCATCCCACATACTGAAATCAATACTTCCTCTCTCCTTATCCTCTTATCGTTTCATCACTAAAAGAGCCAAGAGGTGGGGAATCTGTAGCAGACAAGCTGTGCGCTGCTAAACCATCAACTGAAGCCACAGAGCAATAAAATGTGCCAACGTGGTCACACAACACTTGATTGCTTTTTTCCTCAGAGGGAAACCTGCAGCAAGGAACCATCATCAGCTCTGTTGTACTACTGAGGAAACATAAGAGAGAAGTCTGGGATCTTTTTATCATTCATTAAAATAAAGTTAATCAGTAAGTTCTGATTTATGAAGAAATTCTGTGCATGCACAGTACGTTTGCATGGTGATTATGGTGTAGATTGCTGTTAGGTGATACCGCTACAAAAAACATCCTATATTCACAATACAATCATTTATAATCTATATTTGATATGCTATGCAAGATGGCGTTTAAATTTTAATTAACCCATTCCATCTATAAATTGTAAAATCACTTCTTAAAAGGCCCCTTACAACTTATTAATTATATGTTTAATTAATGTCTAACCTCGACAGCTTCTGTTTGATCCCGAGCTCAGGTTTCTGTCTTTTTCTTTGTTCTCCCTGGTTCCATGTACAGTAGGCTTACTTTTTAGGTTTTTCCCACCTCCCAAAAACATGCTGCTAGATAGATGGGGCTAGCTGAAACTGTCAAGTTGGTGTGAATGTGTGTGTGTGTGTGTGTGTGTGTGTGTGTGTGAAGGTGTGTGAATGTGTGTGTACATGGTGCCCTGTGCTGGATTGGTGTTCCAACAGGGTGTGTCTCCTCCTCATGCCTAGTGTAATTAAGGTGAGCTCCTGATCCACTATAAGCCAGACCGTGATAAAAAGTTTGGAAGTGTAAAATAAGAAGAACTTGGTACAAATAAACTAACCTTTAAACGCAAAATATATCTACCCTTCTACAGTTTTATATTTTTACAGTATATACTTCAGTATTTGCTCATTTTTATATATTTTATATATTTTATATACTCAAAGGCATGAGTGCGTCGCCCAGCATCAGTTCTGCTCAGTCTGCGGTCGCGGATTGCACACATGATAAAAGAATTCTGTGCAAAGTGGAGTGACGTCCAAGCCTCTGCTGAGAAGTATCAGCCGAACAAAACTGTGGGGAACAGAGTGCTTGTGTTTGCTGAACAGAAAAAAACGAATGTCTCTAGATAGATTTTTTTGTGAAAACGGCTGCTACATACAAACCAGAGGCCAAAAAACAAAAAAAAAGAGAGAAAACTCCTTAAGAAGAATTACCCAGTGTATAACCTTCTCCACACCCATCTTTCTCTCCTTCATTTCTTCACATCAGTGAGTTTCCTGTACAGTTTTTTTTAAATAGTTAGTGCTGCATTATTTTTGCATAATTAAGGCTTTTTCATATTTTGTTTTATATTTTGTGATATAATCAAAATAAATCAAATCATAATAAATAAATAAAGATCAAAAAACATTCCTAGGGGAAAAAAACGAATCGGCCTTCAACCAAATCAAATCACAAACAGAATTTAAGAACGAATTACGAGGTTCTATATAAGCATTTTGCTGCATATTGTGATATGTATGGTTGTGTACAAGACAAACAAATTAGAATTTAACATCTAATCAGGTAAGAAAATGCAATGATTAGGACTGAATAAAGATGCACTGATCGATCAGCCAGTAACCAGGATCAGACAGTTTTCAGCACGATTGGCAATCAGCATCGCATATAACCTATTCTGTGCCCATTACGCAAACGCTCCCACGTAACACAACATAAAAGACCAGAGTAGTGATGGACAGTTTGAATCATTTTAGTGACTCATTTCTTTGAATCTCGTTCACCAGAATGAACAAATCTTTTTTTGAGTCACTGCGTTCTTTTGATCAGAAATAAAATTAAATGTTACATTTTCAATAAACAGACTCCCAGCACGTCTACATACACTAATTTTGGCTATAGTTCCAGTAATGAAAATATTACAACGCGGCCAAGAATATTATAAACTGAATGAATAGCTTATCTCTCATATCTTCTGGTCTGAATCGTTTGTTCTTTTGTAACAGGACTCTCATAGACGCTATGCAGTGAATTACATACGGGAAACAGAATTGAACGGTTCTTCTCATGAGTCTTCTTGCCCGAGTCGTTCGTTCTTTTGAATCTATTGCACTGCATAGCGTGTATGGGAGTCACATGACAAAATAATGAACGATTCGGACCAAAAGACTTAAAGGTAACTACTCATTTATGTTTCCTGTACATAACGTACAGAGGTCTTGCAATGCTCTGCGCATGCGTGCCCAGTAGAAAATGAACGACTCACTCTCCGAGACTACTTATTCTTCTGAGTCACGTTAAAGACTTGTTCAAAAAGAACAAATCGTTATGATGACGAATCACTAGACCATAGCCGAGAGTAGGGCTGGGCGATATGGCTGAAAACTGTATCACGATATCAGTGTTTCATATCGGTCGATATCGATAATTATTGATATTTTTTCATGACCCATTTAAAATAAGAACCAGGAGAAAAATATATTACATTTAAACATTTTTATTTTAAACTTAACCTTCCTCTGATCATAATCCCCTCAGTTATTAAGACAGAAATGTCAACAACCATGGAAAACTCAAATAATTAAAATGTAAACAAAAGTCTAAAGTCACAATGAACACTTAACAATTATCTCTTAACATTTAAGGTGCAAAATGAAAGAAAATGTAAGATACGCTTAATAAAGTGTAATAAAATAGTGCAAAGTGTTAAATATAAACAGAGAAACCTGATAATTTAGAAGTTTATTATAAGCTTTTTATAATTTGGCTTCTCGACAGTGCTAAGCGGAAGCATGTCTTTGGCTGTTTGATATGCCACTGCCTCCGTTATATCTTTGTACCGTTTAGATTCTTTGTCATAAGACACTGATGCAGAGAACCTCTGCATCAGTGGTGGTCTGCTGCTTGTGTGGTGTTGCAGCTACAGATGTTGTTGGTTGAATACAGCTGTGCTCCAAAGTGTGAGCGCGGCTGATGCGTTCTTCTACAAACTTGATGTACCACCTTATACTCCTATCTCACCTATGTGGTTTCGCGTGGTAGCTGCAAGTAAGGTTCATCATGATTCACCGCGGGTTTTGGCGCTGTGATTACGTTTCCATCTTTCTTTTTAATTTTTTTGACGGTCATTGCGGATGCTTGCGGACCTTGCAGAACTTCACGGAACGTGGGCGGGCAATCGCGGCGGCTCACGGTGCCTAACACCGCATCTCACCGCGAGACAAACCGTGTAGGTGAGACAGGGGTATAAGGTGGTACATCAAGTTCGTTGTATTACCAGTCTTGGCCAGGGACGACGGTCTTGCATAATTTGCAGACAACATTGGTCTGACTACGGTCAGACTTATAATATCCAAAAAACTGCCATACTGGCGAGCTGACTTTTCCTCTTTTTTTTTCCTCACTGCGGCACTCACTTTCTGCTTATGAAGAGGAAAAACTAGCTTCGCAACCTCTGTTTTCTTCCGACAAAGAATAAAACATTTTATCGAACACATTTTTTATTGTGCCTATCGCGATACATATCGTTATCGTTTCATTGCCCAGCCCTAGCCGAGAGTCTAGGGATCGGGCTGGTTGTGCTTTCAGGGAGGAGGGCTTGTATACGATACATGAACTCAGCCAGCAAGTGATATTAGCCAATTCGCTCAAGCAGACTTTCCTCCCACCCCTATGAAGAATATACAGTTGAGTTCCATTAAATTAAAGTTACTAAAATATGTGTGTATGCAGCCACCTATAATTTGTTAGAAAAAATTAAATTTGGAAGGGGCATTTCAGCTCTAATAAGAATCAGGTAATAAAATTGTAATTGGTGCATTTCTTGTACCGAAGGGAGTAAATTTCTCAGTTGTGATGACACTTATGATAATGTCAGAAAAGCTGATGTAATGCTGCACGACTTTGATGTCTTCATAGTAGTCCTACTAGTCTTTAGTATGAATAATAAAGATAACGATTAGTGGCAATAAATCCCCTCACAGCTTACTAGAAACATAAAAAAGTGTCCCTGACCCTTTCAGCGTACAGGAAGTATGAGGAAATGTTTGGTGATGAATTGCTTATACTTATCTATGGTCTTGAATCTCTTCCAAGCACCAGGGAAGTTTCAAAATCACTTATAATAAAATCACCATCAGAATAAAAAAACAAATTTAGTATAGACGTCTCATACTGTAACTATAGCACAAGAAGAACAAAAGGAGGAATATAATAATAATAATAATAATAATAATAATAATAATCAAAAAGTAAGCCAGATGATGAAGGAACAATAGCTCTTTTCAGGTTGGGTAAAAACACAGAGGGCCTGCTTATGGATGA
Source organism: Clarias macrocephalus (assembly GCA_011419295.1). Lineage (NCBI taxonomy): Eukaryota > Metazoa > Chordata > Actinopteri > Siluriformes > Clariidae > Clarias > Clarias macrocephalus. The sequence continues at coordinate 119,002 of JAAGKR010001490.1, forward strand.
ATTGTTAGAAGAGGAAACACGCATGTGATGACTCTGGGTTCAGCTATTGTGCGGAGAACATGATAATGTAAAACAATCCCACGACCAGCCTGCTGCCTGAGCCTCCATTTATCTTGTTCTTATTTTGTCTCTGAGATTTTGTCTCAGTATAACAGCTATTATAATGAATTTAAACTTTTGTAATAAAGTTGATTCATTTTTATATATTTAATATTTAATATTGAAATTCCTGTTCAAACATTCAACATTAAGCCACATAATAATCTGTCTTTTTCAGTCATTTCATTCAATCATTTTCCAGACAGATCTCATCACAAAATTAATTATGTTAATTAACACAATCATTCATTTCCTTCACCTCTCTAATGCACTAGCTGTGTAATTCCAGATCGGAATACATTCAAATAAATATATAATTCTAACATCATATTTTACATGAAATTGTATAATAAAATGTTATATGATCACAGCTTCACATCACAGGACCATGGCTAGACACATCACAGCTTGTGTGTGTGTGTGTGTGTGTGTGTGTGTGTGTGTGTGTGTGTGTGTGTGTGTGTGTGTGTGTGTGTGTGTGTGTGTCTACAGCTTATAGCATTTTTGTCTGAGTGTTCATGCTTTTAAAATATAATGTGATTAATGAGCACTTGACCTGTGTGATGTGTCGGGTGACCCTTAAAATAGTGCTCATTCTACTGCATGCAAATGGGTGAGTGTTTGTGCTATCTTTGACTACAAGAAGTGTGTTTTAAATGAAACTGAGATACAATGAAATGTTGTGATACAACAATTTGCTTTAGTAAAAAAAAAAATTGTGCTTCTATGATTCAAATCCACTCATATCCAACTACAACAAATACTGTAGTAAGCTGTTTGTTGACGGTTGCTGTAATTCATTTCAATCAGCATCTTTTAAATTCTGATCGTTAGACTACTGCTTTCCATGTCTTGAAGAGTCAGTTGAATAAATATTACAGTATGTCACAGCACATCACACCACAAAGTTAAAACATGACCAAGCGAGAAGACTTTAAACCTACTGTGACCTGAAGACCTGGAGCAAAATATACTCAGGAAATAGGTTAAACAAGAAATGAACATGCACTGAAATAATATTTTGTTAACCGGGTTGTGTATAAATAGTACAGAGGGTGAATGGGCACAAGGTTAGTACTTCTTCTGACCATTCTAATGAAGCATGAAGGAGTGTTTTCTTTAGCTCAGTCAGAACAGCGCTCAACTAAACCCCCTTCACCTGAAAGCTTACTCTGAGATTCAGACTTTTCATTATGGTCTGTCAGTCTCGCTGGGTAGGCCTACTGAAATACAGATCACATCTAGTGCGAAACAAAAGAGGGACTGCTAAACAGGACTAACAGTGAAATATATACATGAGGAGTGTTCAATTCAACCTGGGACTTTTGATTGTGCAGATATAACAAAAGACAGTTACTGTATAAGAGTAAAAACTACCTTTGTTTCTCTATATAATCCCCTGCAACAATAATAACTTACCCGAGCATTTCATTAGTGCTTAGATACCATCAAGAAAGAAAGTTTTCTCGGTACCCTGGAGCCACAATCCGTCTGCCTGCTTCACATCTGAAACACTGGCCTTCCAGGAACACTATCATTGGCTCAGACCTGTGGAAATTGCTTATAGCGAGATCAGGACTATATGAGGGATTTGGAAAAAACTTCAGCAGAGTTCCAGCAGAGTTCCTGCTATATACAAGTGGTGTGGTTGGCACTATGACGTCATGCATTGTCCTGCATAAACATAATATTTTTTGTGACCAAACAGGCCGTTTTTTCCCAGACGGAATTCCACTCGCTGAATGTCCACGAGAGCGACTCCAGTAGGATCCAAGCCACCTCGGCTGGGATGGTCATTCGGGGGGTATGGACTTCTTTAAAATGTTTGCACCATTAAAATGTAAAATGGTCTCGTCGCGTACTGTGCTTGAAGTACTGAAAATATCAACTGGTTTTATGCCTTCATTCACGAGAAATATCAGCACAAGTCCGGGTTTGACTTGATCACACAATTGCAAAAAAAAAGAAAGAAAGAATAATAATAGGTACCTTAATTAATTAAATAACTGCGCAAATTGTGGATGCACTAATCATCTTTCATTTTCAACCAAAGGTTTGAATACTGAGTGATAACTGTTACTTATCATATTTGTGGAGATCTTTAAGAATTTGTCTTAAATTTGTTCAATTTGTTCAGGTTCATGTATATTCTTTATACTGTACATGCTTATCAGACCTGTTACATAAACTCAGTATCGCCTCAGTGCACCCTTGTTTTCTATCAAAAACAAAAACACTTAAAAGGTACGTCGCTCTTTTATTCTAGAATTAGTATTGTTGTGTTTTATACTTCTACTAAGCATCACATTTCAAACATTTCTGTGTAGTAAGAACTACTGGAATGTCCCTCCTCGGGGCAAGAGAAACAAGTCCCTTCCCTGCATCTTTCATTAAACTGGGCCTATGTAATTGAATAGGGCCTCCTGACCACTGAAGAGTACACAGAGAGATCTGGATGAAAGATGAAGTGGATAGTGTAGCACAAAAATGTTTGGGTCTTCACGGCATCTATCATTAAATTGGGCTTGTGAGCTCCTGAAGTGCCAGCGGCCCCTACTGAATTACAGGACCTCGCTCTTCAACCGAACGAAGAAATCTCCGTTGTTAGAGGTGAGCTAGGAACAACTGAGGTTTGTTTCAAAAGGAATGTTTACAAGACAAGAGAGACTTTGTGCAGTGTTGTACATTCTCGTTTGACTGGCTGCCAGAAGACAAAGGTGGCATCTGCAGCATTCCAGTTATGAAAAGAGGCATCAGGAACAAAATACATGAAAAAAAAAATCCTACAAGGGAAGTGTATTTTGTAAATGTTGATTTATCACTACATAAAATGAGAGATCCGTTGAGAAGAGACCTGAGAGGAACCTAACTGGAGAGGGACACGGAATTTATGTTAAGTCACCTGTGATGTAGCTGTTATTGAGAAAAGCTCTTGTTCTACATACAATCACTCGAGAATACACTCCAAGATGAAAACAGAAACGGGTTTGTGTGCCACGGATGGAGTGCACTGTAGCATGACACCGCTGCACACACTGCTGCAGCTTTCTCTCACATTACGCACTCAGTCCTTCAGAGACTATTATCAGGAGTCAATCGAGCATTTCACACCACGCAAACACATTAAAATCTTGAGTCTACTGGCAACCTTCACTGTAATAGATTTTACACACACCATTTACTAGGGGACTTTCTATGTTAACAAAAGAATAACACATTTTTACAACATCCCAAATACACTAACACGGGAACACTACATTCCTTATTATATATTATCATCTGTGCGATATGGTCAGTAACAAGGTGGTTAGTATTTCGGCTGCTCCAGTCGAGGGGACACCAGAGCAAATCATATGACCCGTACCCAACTCGGCACGGGTTTTACGCGGGATGCCCTTCCTGGTGCGACCCTCCAATTTTATCCCGCCTTGGGACCGGCATTGCATCCAGTTGCTGGGATTTGGACACTGGCTGGGACTTGAACCTGGGCCTTCAGCATGCCTCTGTCAGATTCAATAAAGACCAGTCTGTCTTCTTACAAAAATTAGTAAATCCCCCAGTAGTAGAACCCAATATCCAGATGATCATTAAAACAATGGATTGGTAACTGATTTTATTAAACAATTTAAAAATGATTATTAAAGAATACTTTTCATCCTTTCCTTTTTGTGTCATGTGTATACAGTATCGAAACCAACATTTTACTCCACATTATGATCTAATCCTTTTCATGCAAATGTTTGAGTAAGCCAATTTGAAACACCGAAATTTCCAAAGACTTTCTCCAATGTCATTCCTTACAATAAGATACAATTTAACACCCATAAAGTGTAGATGCCTTGATAAAAAAAATACTGTAAATCAGGATTTCTATAACTGGTGTTTTATTGAGTTAAAAGTGGTCTCTGTGGGTTATTTTACAGTTTTGTACGGTACAGTGTTATTACATCATAAATGTTTATGGCTTAAAATTCCACCATAATTTGTCATGCCCTATGTACTGTACAAGCATTGAGTATTTAAAAGAAAAATGATGTCTCTATTTCTCAGTATTCTGTTTGACTTACATACAGTATAATCATACACAACATAAGACGACATAAAAGACTTTGTTGAATATCTTGAAAATGTTTACAATTTATTCGTTTTGTTTCTGATTCAGGACATTCATTTTAAGGATCCTGGCAATACTGGATACAATCCATACACCCTTCATAGGATGCCAGTCCATCACAGGGCACCTCGCACACACATTCACACACTCTGCATACTGTATACCTAAGGACAATTTAGCACAGCCCATCAACCTACTGGCTTGTTTTAGGACGTGCCAGGAATCCAGCAAACCTGGAGGAAACTCAAACAGGCCCAAGCACAGAAACTCCACACAGAGAGTACGCTGAGCTCAGAATTGCAATCTGGAACAATGACGGCAACAAATCCGTAATTATAATTGCATATAGTTGTATAAGTTCCCACTCCCTGTACCATTACTTAACCAAATTATTGACCTATAAGACATCTGGAGCACCTGAAACTATCCAGGCAGGGGCTCTTACTGTAATATCATGATGAAAGTGTAAAATCACGCAGTGTTACCTGGCAGAGGTTTTCCAATTGTCCAAGCAGGAGACCAATTTTTTAATAAAACTAGAATTTGGTATTTGGAATAAAGATCGTGACATACTGCCAGCTTAATCACTCATACAC